>JAMKCH010003423.1:0-81152 GCA_023653785.1 Ophioderma brevispina | reverse complement strand
TACTGAAATAACTATAACTTTAAAAGTGAAAGATAGCTGTTTTTTACAATGTGCATAATGTAAACTAACAAATGTGCTCCATCAAGATATTTCAACTGATAGCATTATTTGGAGTCAATTAATATCTTATTAATTCGTTGTGATAATATGCACGTAATTTTGTGCCTTATGGGCATTTTAGAACAAACTGTTGCAGCACATTGTCATTAGATTCTGCAATATATTTCTTACTTTTTTGGTCAAATAAACACTACTGATCAAGCAGGCTTTAGCAGTGATGACAGCAATTTTGTGATTCTGCAAAGTCAGTGAAAAATACTGAAAAATATAGTCTTGAGTAAAAAAAAATGTGTTTTATCTAAACAATATTTTCCAGTTCTGCATACAGTGTAATTTTATATAATGATGATCATAAGATAACTGAACCAATTTGTGTGGGTAATTGATGTGTCTTGAGCAAATATGGTTGTATTCTGAAAAGTAAACCTAAAATATTGTGTCCAGTGGAACAACATGTTAACAATATTAAGTAAACTATAATAAAGGAAAAAAACAAACAAAGAAACAAAAATGTTCAGCATCCTTCCATTTGTTAACAAGGAAGGGACTTCCCCCCTAAAGTGAACCACCATACCCAAAAAAAGGTGTGATGGACCAAGTTATGGGAAAAAGTTTAATTAGAGATGGCCACCCCTGCGGATTTTTTTAGCAAAATGGGTTGATAAAATCTTCCTATGCTATTAGGTGTGCTGTGCAATCCCGCTATATTGTATTTCCTCTTTTTTCCCATTTAGGCGGGATTCCCAGTTTCACGAGGAAGATATTGCGACGGGCGGAACGATTAACTTGCGCAGGGGTTACAAAATTTGTTCCGTGCAAGTCTTGTTTATCTGAAATAAACACTGACCTTTCCTTCCGCGTGGACCGTACTTAGATAACATCACAAGCAATGTAATCCCGTAATTGGTACTCCAATGCCCTATTGTTCAGTCTCCAGACTAACCCAAATGTATTGATGGATCAAAAATTTTAAGTGGACCATGAATAAATAAACTGTGATTCCAGACAAGAAAGACGATATATCGATCAATACTGCGCTATTGGCTATAAAAGATTTTTCCCGTCGGCTTATAAATGTTCGTGTGAGGTTTGTTTATAAAGTGAATATTGCGTTGCCCGGCTAAGATTATTTTGCGTGCGACAAGTTCGTCGAGGCTTTCCTCCGAGGCAATACATTGCTCCTGAAACTGGGAATTTCGCCTCCTTATTCCTTTCATGGATAAAAAAGCCATTTAGGGATGCAAGGTTATAATTTGCTACATGAAATGGGTTAAAGGTTCAGGGCATGTAAGGCAATACAATCCATTTTCTTTAACTGGGGATGTGTATAAAATTGTGTGTTAACCATGATGCCCATAAGCTACCATATACAAAGATTAAGTACAATTCATGTACCCTTTTCCCCCATTATATTTTTGGGGAAATTCCTCCAGGATTGAGGCGTTATTATAACAGTATGATTTTGTTTGTTGAAAATAATCAGAATAATATATACAATCTGATATGTACGTTATTTGGAATAATTGTAAATAGTGATTCGAAATTACTGTGTTTTGTAAAGTTAAAATTTTTTTACTTTTTTGCCATTGCAGGTGCCTATTACGTGCTTTTTGTAGAATTTCATATTGAAAAATATTGATTATATTTAAAGGTATTAGGAATGTATGGCGGTGATTGTTATGTGTGCCTGCTACTAAGTGCCAGGGAGGCACATACTAATCCAAATTCTGTATTCCGTCTTGTATGTAGTGTGGTGTTAAGTTTTGGGTAACGTTTGGCAAATGCTCATGCATGGATGCCTTAACTTAACTTGCCACCAAACTCTGGTCTTATGTGCACCATAGAGACTTCAATTCGTGGTAGGGTTAAAGGTCACATCTAAGGGTTAAGGTCATAGGGTCCAACTTTGTGAAGAGTGACGAGAGGTGGATTGTGTAAGCAGGCGACACTAGTGTTTCAAGAACGCTTGTTTTATGTAAAGGAGTACAAAATGCAATCTTTCATAAGAAACAAAACTGTGTTATGGTTTAGAACGGTATGCAATGATACATGGCCATCAATGGGGGAATTGGAAAATGACGACCAAAGGGAAGGTTATATATTATAGAAATAGTAATGAGTTATTGATCACTCATGAGAAAAATGTGCAAAAACCAACTAGTTGATTGGGAGGCTTTGGGCTAGGCCTATCGTCTTCCGTCATCAGAGGATAGGATCGTGTGTCTATTTCACAGTACATGTTTTATATACCTCAAATATATTCCTCTCATTTTAGTTAACTCTTCAGTTAGTGTGCTTTTTGTACCAACAACTTTTTTTAACTGTTCAATGCTAATGACAACCTTTATTTGATTTTTTTTTGCTGTTAGTACATCAGTAATTACGTCATTGAGTAATGCTCCAATGCTCTCACCAACTAGCTGAACCACAAATTCTCCATTTTGTATAAAAAAACCAAAAATTTACTGTTGCAAGTGAAAATAAACACATCATCAAAGAGAGGATATCGATAAATGAGTTAAGGTAGTGCATGTCAAAGGTCGGGTCAGATCAATTTCCATGAGCTTTGGGAGATGCAAGATTCAATGCAGAAAAATTCCCATAAAGAATTATGATTTCCCCTATTCTGAGGAACAATAGATCACTTTTTTATAGGAACTTTCCCCTCTCATGTATAATAATGGATTTTTGTGTCACCTGATGTAGTATCCATCAATCAAAATAGTTCTGTCTATGACTTACTTTATGTTGTTAAAGGCATTTGGGCTTACTTGACACAACAATAAGACATATTTTCTTTTGAAATTGTGAAAGAAATAAGACCGCTGTCCACACCGCAAATTTTGTCGTTGTGTCGTAATATTCTTTATGTGGTACTACTGTAATAATTATACGACGGTCCCCGTTCACACGGTGAGATTATTGTAATAGTGTCCGTAGACATTTCTGACACACGACACGAGGTCAACAACACGTTCATTGCGTAAGCATGGTAGTAAACTACGAAATGAATTCGGTCACACACAGCGATGTTGCCCCAGTAAATTAGACAGTACCGAGGTAGAAAGCGGCCCAACGACGGAATTATCATCGTGAGTTATTACGACAGTACTATGGTAACAACTACGACATGTCGTCTTAAGTTGCTGTCACACAGCAGCCTTTGTATTGTCTACTACTGTAGTACTATTGGTAGTAAACTACGCAAAAAAAGCCTCTTGTGACCCCGGTCTAGCTTTAAAAACTATGAGGGGTTTGTAGACTTTCCCCCATGCTGCCTCGGAAAGATAGTACTTTGTATTTTTTATCTGTGAATTTGTGTGTTTGATTGTGTTTTGCTTTGTCTTGTGAATGTGAAAAAATAAAACCCAATATCCACTTCTGTTATTTTACCAATTTGGTCGGAGATTTATTCAGTGGCTCAGTAAATTTACGGAGAATTTGTTAGGAGTAACTTAATCTCTGTGAAAACAATTGACAAAATTCATGTGCGTTTTCCCAAGACTGCACTTATTTGATGTTTGGCCATAATGAAATCTGAGATTTGTTTTTTCTTATTGAAACAAAAATGCATATTAAAGCGCCATGGTCGATCGCTAATTGCCTCGTCTCCAGACTTACCAGAAGTAGTCGAATTTTGGGGTCAGAAGAAAGGTTACTATTTTTACCCATTCACCCGTGAAATCTTAGGGCTATAATTAGAATGGAATAGCGCCATACAATTGCTAATTGTTATGTTATGTTAAGGATTGTTTGATTGGATGTTATGAGTGAAATATGCCCATTTGGCCGACCAATCTTAAAGGGGGGGACGATTTAAGGATATGATAGTTTCGTCTTGAAAGATTGGCCTTCACTCCAAACCCCAGCTGTAAAGTTTCGCGCCGATATTTCAATCCGTTTGCTGAGAGGGGGAGAGCTAAAAACGTGTTTGTTAAGGGCCCATAGAATACTGTGTAAAGTTATATTGGTCGACCAAAATGGGGCCAAATTTTCGCTCATAACTTCCAAACCAAACATCCTTTGGCTCGTAAGATTCACAGGTAAATGAGAAAAATAGTGCTTCTTCTGATACCAAAATGTTGACCCTTCCCCGGAAAAATTGGGGCTTCTGGGGCGAGGCTATAGCGATCGGGCCATGGACCTTTAATTTTACACACTAGTCTATCGGATTACAAAATCAAATTTTAGCCCTCACTCAAAACAGGTTGAAATTATCGAGTGCAAAACTTTACAGATGGGGTTTGGGGTAAAAAAGACCATCCATCAAGATGAAAAAAATTTAGACTCTTAATTCAGGTCATCCCCCTGTAAAGATTAATTTGAGTAATTTTTGTGTTTCTTACACTGCTTTTAATGAAAAATATAGTATTTGATATAAAATCACAGTAACACATGGCAGTCAGCCATTGCTAGGTTGAAACACCTGGTTAATTTTATTTTGCTTATATTATTACTCTTTTTTTTTGTGTTCCTGAATTGAGTGTGCTGCTGATAACAAATAAGCTGTCAAATACAGTTGGGTAGATCCCTCACTATCTATTATCTATTCATAATGTAATGGATTGAAAATTTCCAATGGTTTTGGAATGACACATTATGAGATGAGTACTATCACCAGATGTCTATTTATATAGATAGGGCAGATTTTCCCTTGAAACCAGCCATAATCAGCCTTGATGTGTAAAATGTGTTATAATGAGCAATATGATTCATTATCATAGTTTTAATTTGGGTTGCATCACAGTGGCGTAACCAGCGGTGGGTGGCAGTGGGGCAGACTGCCCCCTCGGACAACTTAAAAGGGGACGGAGAAGTGAAAAAAATAGGGGACGAGAAGACGGAAAAATAGGAAAAAACAGGAAGACACCAATGTTTAGGGACGATACTGATGTTTGCCCCCTCTGACTGGACAACTTTGCTGGTTACGCGGCCTGGTTTGCATATCACTGTAGGATTCACCGGTAAATAACATGGAAAAGAAAACAGTGGTAAGTCTGTCTCAGAAGGACATGTGCATTTTGTTGGAAATATCTGTAAGGCATTTTGTGTCGCGCTGACCTGAACGAATGTTCATTGGAGGCACATAATAGTACAAATGTGTGTGTCGTATGTCCGTCGATATGACTCGATAACTTCAAAACATGATAGATGATAGCGTAAGGTGGCCGCAAATTATGGTACCTCCTTTTGGCTACATTATTTGCAATATTCATGATTAAAATTAGCTATTTGCATATTTCCAAACATTGGTAGCCTTTTTAGAAATGCTCTATTGGCTAGATGCTATGCCCAATTACCTTCATTATCATGTTTGGAGGATCCAAGTGTGTGAAAAACTATCGGATCCAAAAATGATATGAGAAAAATTGGATGATTACGCCCAAATTAATTGGTCTCGCTATGAGTTTAAAAGATGGGCTCGGAATGCGTCCGCCAAGATTTTTGCAAATCATAGCTCGACAATTATTTGGGCTAATCGATTCCAAATTTTATATCAAACTTGGGTTAGAGGTATAAGTGTGGTGGGGGAGCTTTTTGCCTGCTTTATTGGCATATTCATGATTTCAATTAGCATTTTTCATACATTTTGGTTTTTTAAACTTTTTAAAAAGCTCTGCTGGCTATAAAACACTGCGTGATTTACTTCAAACTTGGTCATTTGTAAAATACACTTTCTCCAGCTGCATTGTTTCTTTCTAATCACATTGCCAAAACTTCATCATAAAGCAAAGTGATCAAGCCCCCGTTGAAATGATGTTTTTTGTGGACCGGTTTATAAATGTACCCCAAAAACTGAGAGAAAATGGTGCAGATCTGGATCGAAAAACCATGGTTACCATGAATATTATGTATAATTCGGTAGGAATAAATCAAAAAGGTTGAAATGAGTATTTTATTTGTCTGACTTACCAATTTGAACGTATTCTGCAGGGAACACCAACAGAAAAAGTACATGACCTCCAGGATCCATGGTGTATTCGTGTCTTCACGGTCCCAGTACAGTAGATAAAAACAATTGGGGATTAATACCCTAATTTCATGCTGATGGGTAGAGATACGATGTCTTCAAGCAAGAAAGTTGCTTTACGGTATGGAGCGATGTTCCATTGATAAAATGATGTTTTCATCTCGCCCATTTTGGACAGGAACGAAACGTTCGGGAGGGGACTATAAAATGGGCTCCGTCCGGATGTAGTCTGTGATAAAAATTTGGTCATATTCTTTTTTCTGGATGAGATAGAGTAGGCCAAACTTGAATATACCCCCTAATAACCTTTAATTCATACCCCCCAGGGTCCTCCCCTGGGTTCTGTCAGGGGGTGGGGGGAAAGGTCAGGAAAAAAAAGGTCCACATTACACAGAAATGTCAACATTGTGACCATATTGTGTACGATTTATCTGGAGTTCCATGAGGGCTACGATGATGTAACTTGGTGGAAAGAAGCAGGTGAGGGTTTTCGAACCTCCTTATTAGATTTTGGCTGTAAACTATGCTAATTAAAAATCTTAATTTGCATAATTATGAAAATTTCCCGCAAGACTTGTTGTACAAGTTTCTGGAGTTCTGTAAGGCCGTATAATGATGTAACTTGGTGGAAGGAAGTGGCTGAGAAGTTCTCGACCCCCTTGATTAAGATTTGGGCATATTTCGGGCAAATTAAATATGGGCAAATGAGCTAATTGATATGCAAATATCAACATCAATGCTAGGTGGGCTGGAGGGGGGAAAAGTATACCACAACCAAAGGTATTACACATGTAGTACCAATGTTTTCATTGAAAGGTATCTTTTTAGTTTTGGTTGGTACACGTGGTCAGTCTTTTGGGTTGCCAGCCTGTTTACATTTCTTGGAAAATGTTTGAAAAAATACGGGTGTTTTGTTTTGCCCCCTTTCTAGACTTGTTTGGGTCCCCAATTTAAAATGTGTCACATAATTTTTTCAAAAATAGTGTTGCCAATTGAATTTAATATGATATATTTTTACTAAATTTAGTGAATTTTCAGGGATTTTTGCATGATGAAATTTAAAGATTTCTTGAGTCATTTCACCAAAAGGTAACAATTTTTTCGAGCTAGTGGTGGCCAAAATTAAGAGTGGACCTGTGCTATTTTAGTCATCACTTAGTGATCGCGATATTCGGCGGGGACATATTTTACGCATCGCGTAAATACGAATTCACCTTGTTTACCAGTATGAAACCTACATTTCTCTCAATTTTTAGGGTACATTTAGAAACCGGTCCAAAAAACCACACTATCATTTGCAGTGGGGCTGGACTTAGCTGCGGTTTCTCATGTTATTTATCGGTGTGAATCATGCATTTGGAAAGCTCTTAAATGCATATTTATGAAGACACCAGTACTTGTGTTTGTTGCAAGTGAAAAGGGAAAACAACTGATGCCACATGTCACTCTGGCTCAAATATCTTTTCTCAAGCAAGATGACAAGGGTCATCAAGAGATTTTTGTGCATTGGGAGTGTGAGAATCTTTCTAGAAGTGTGTTTTCTTCCATCAATTGGTTATTTGCATAGTTATTGCAAAAAAATAAATACTGCAAGTAAACTTGCGTCATCCTGGCAGTCTGGATGGCAGTCTGGAACATGATCTTTGACCATGTATCATGACCTTTGACATCATTCCCATATGAAGGAACCCCTACTGTATCTTAACCCCAAATCTGGTTTAAATCGGACTTTAACTTTTTGAAGAAGACGTGAAAAACGAAAACTTAACCAAAACCGAACCAAACTGGAACACACACACATACATACACACATACAGACACGCACGCCCTCGCAATACCCCCCTCTGCTTTTCAAGCCAGGGGGGTAAAAATAGGCCTATCAGACAATGGAATATTGGGGAAATGCAACACTGATAACAATGCATGATGCACAGATTTTATGAGCATGTGCTTGCACAACAAGAGTGTCAAGGTGCAGGTGCTTATGCTGCAACAACAACGTGGGTGTGAGAGAAATCAGGGTTTTTTCTTAATTTTGTCTTATTTAGCCTGGGTAGATCATTCAGTGTTCAGGCACTGCTTTTCAATGA
Source organism: Ophioderma brevispina (assembly GCA_023653785.1). NCBI lineage: Eukaryota > Metazoa > Echinodermata > Ophiuroidea > Amphilepidida > Ophiodermatidae > Ophioderma > Ophioderma brevispina. The sequence continues at coordinate 73,031 of JAMKCH010003423.1, read as the reverse complement.
TGCCAGGGATCCAGGATGAATTGAAACAGCCAGGGGTTTTCACCCTACTCTCATCGACACTGGATGCAACTACATATACAGGCATGGTTTTCCATGTATATGGGACCGACGGCTTAATGTCCCCCCAAGAACAGGGTATTCTCATGGTTCATTTGCCCAAGTCCAAATGAACCACGGGGAAAGCAGAATTCCAGTTTTAATCAATAGTTCTTTCAAATCAAATTCAGAACTTGGTACCCAATTAAATCCCAGCAAGTGACCCCGTGGGGCTCGAACCGGGGACCTTCTGCAACAAAGGGGAATACCCTAACCAGTGCGCCATGCTCTCCATCTCAAAAAAATTAAGAAAATAAAAAAAAAATTAAAAGGTGCTTACGCAACAACAACATGGGTGTGAGAGAAATTGGTTTATGGTCTTGGGCTATTCAATAATACACAGGATTCAATTATTTTATAATCCTGTGGTTGATATCCAATGTCAATGGCAGTCACAAAAAAAGAAATATGATAGGACCCATACCCCAGCAGATTGTTTCCCATCATATCCCTCGATTGTTATTATCAAAAAACAGGTTTAATTTTAATTCTATGAAGCTTAAATATTCTGTAATGAATACAGCATAAATGGATTAACTCTTTCTTGCAGATTTATGTATAGTTTATTACACAAGTCAGATGGCTTCCAAAAAAGACCTTGATATACACGCAAAAATGTAAATGTATGTTTAATGAACCATAGTTTAATAATAGACTGCTAATATATAGTAGTATTCATTATCCATACCCTTTGTTTGGCATGCAGTGCAGTGTGTATGTTCCCAAATAAAATGCTTCATTAGTGTCAAATTTTACTTGCTGTGTTAGACGAGGTTTTGTAGAGTAGTAGTTTATTGCAATTTTATTCCAAAAAATAAAATAAATTTGAGTGCAGGTGTTAGACAAATGTATGTGCCTAGTTACAGTTATGTTACATAGGAAAGACTCAAAGAAACTAGTGAGCATCAAATTAAGACATAAATACACTGTCTTGAACCCATTCATTCTAGCACCCAGGTGTGAGAAATACCACATGACCACAGGGACTGTTACATGGATACCAGTCAGTGGCATACCCAGGTGGGGGCAGAGGGGAGGGGGCGGGGCAGAGTTCCCCCTCTGAAAACATTTTTGTGGGGGAAATCGGGAAATAAAACAGATATTCATGTTAACTCGGCCCTTTTTCGGATTCGTTTGCGCATTTCGGAATGTTTGAGTTGTAGAAATCTGACATTTGTTTGCACCTCCGGAAATATGCCCCTCGGACCCCGGGACATGACTAGCTACGACACCACCTGATACCAGTGAATGAAGCCGCATTTATTTTAGTACTTTAATAGTAGGGGTCCCTGCATGAAAACGCTATAGTTAATTTTTTGTAGTCAGCTAGCTATGTATATTTTATCAGAATTTGCAAGGAAGTAAGAAAGCAAACAAAAAACGAGTTATTTTTCAATTTACAGAAAAAGCTTCAGGAAAATCGATGCAATGGAATTAAACTCTTTTAGAGAATAAAGGTCTATTTGAATTGGGATACTCTACCACCCAATTTAACTAGGATAGGCCCCCACCATATATTTTGTTAAGTGAAGAACAAGGCCAGACGCCAGGTTTAACATTTATAATTAAAGGTAATCACTTGCCAATTTCTGATCCTGATGGACTACTGCTAATTTCCTGGATTAAAAGTAACCTTAATCCTGTGAACTACCGTCGCTCAACGGTCAAAAATTTGTAAATTTTGTTTTAAAAAGGTCACAATTATTAATTTCAAGTGCATATTCCGAATCAGAAGTGAAAAATGCATCTAATTAGCTCCAACAAGCCTAGTCTTGATGATTTCTTTTTAGATGGCTTTCCAAATGACCTGCAAAGCAATTTTGCACGCCATCTCTAAAGCAACTGACATATGTGTATATTACATTACAGAAGGCCCGTGTAGAAAGGGTTTAAAGGAAGAAGCTGAGTTGCTTGGCATTGACATGTGGTGGCACTGTTCATTCGTCCGACCCTCAATAGGCCCAGGACAGTGTTTGCCCAAATCAGCAAAATCAACGCTATAATAGTACCTTCTGGATATGATTTTCATGTCAAAATGGAAATTCCTTTACTTCTGTCAAGCAAATTTTGTGAGAAAAATCAATTTCACGGTTTGCATTTCTATACAACATACAGTAAAGGTTATTTGAACGGCCTATGGCGACTATACCGGAGTGCCCAACGAGGTTCAAAATTCATACAATGATTATCGGGTCATGTACAATAGAAATGGGTCGATAAAAGTGATGGTTTTTAGCACAAATGCGATCTTAGATGGCTAGAAAGAAGAGGAGTTTCAGGCGTAAACTGAGGGTTTTTTTGTTGTTGTTTTTTTATTTACTTTTGAGACCGCTGCACCATGTAAGAAATGATATAATGGACATTTAAAAAAATCGCAGAACACACACACGCACGCACACAACACAACACAAAAAGAAAATGGAAAAGAGGTAAGAAGGAAATACACACAAGTTTGCAGCGCATCGTAAATGTAATTGATCCAAATTGGAATGTAAGCCAAGTGGTTTTTTTTTTTTACAAAATTCAACAGTGCGCCCTCCAAAGATATTCTTTTAAGATTGTAGTTAGTGACAATATGTAGGATTTAAACTAATCTCTATGTATTAAACAGTGAACAATCATATATTAGATTTGAATTTGATCTAATATGATTTAAATCTAGGCAAATGGATTTAATTGTCCCAGACGAACAGGCATCCGCAATTCTTCCGCCCGTCCGTGATTAAAAAATGTTATTTTAAATCTATTGATTAGGTCACTAACTACAATCTAAAGGATTGATTTTTAATCCTGAATAGATAAGTAATGACAATAGGATAACTATCCACTGAATGAGTAAAAATGAGACCAAAGACATGTAGTAAGAACATAGTTAACTTTTATGTTGTGCAAGTAGATCAAGTAGTAAATGCAAAAACACCAACTTGGTTAATTATATTGAGGGTTACAGGTACTAGTCAATGATAATATAAAATGCCACGCCGTTGATTCAAGACCTCATACACATGAGATTCAGTATCAAAGTGATTTTTTCTGGGAAGAGGGTATAACATAGCAAAATCAAAAGATACATCTGGTTTGTAATACTGCCATTAACATATCAAAGGACTCTTGTACCATATGATTAATTTACACATGTAAAAAATTTAATTAAAATATCCTTTTTAGTGTTAAATTTAGAGGTCAAATCAAAGTGTTTTTTTGGCCACTTATCAGAGATTGTGTATACAGCTAAAATAAGTGAAAAGGAATAGTAATACCTATTAGTTTAGTCCTGTGGTGTCTTATATTGGAATCTGGGATTGGGAATATAGATCATTTTAAGATTAAAGATTAGGCTTTTTTGGTACAGGATCCCCAGAGTGCTTACAAAATCTGTTAAAGGGTAGTTCCAATCAGAACTCGCTTTCCTGTAAAATCAATGGCTTATAAGGACAAAAAAAATAATTTAGGATTGCTTGTATTTTTGTAGGCCCACCGCATAGCTGGCTAGGACCCATCTCAGCCAATCTGTTGTGTGTGCTGGGTGGTCCCGGGATGTGTGTGTGGAGGGGGTCAGTGGCGTAAAACAGGCGGGGGGAAACCTGCCCCCCCTGATGATGCTTGGCCGGGAAAAAAATTGGCAAAAATTCATGGCTAAATCAGCCGTTTTTTAGGCCCTCTGACCAGGAAAAAATTGGCCTTTTGACACCCCTGAGAGGGAAAAATTTATAATACTGTGGAAATTTGGCCCCCTCAGAGCAGGTAGGCCCAATACACCACTGAGGGTGTGTGTCACGAAAATGTTACCTTTTTTTTTTAATTTACCTCAATTGGAACCAAACTTATATTGTTGATAAGGTCAAAGGTCACCTGCTAAGGTCAAATTGAAAAAAGGGATAAAATGTAAAATTGAAACCTTACATTGAAAAGTGAAGTTCAAAACTTGCGTCATAGTGAATGTGGGATCCCGTCATTGTTGATGAGGTTAAAGGGTCATGCTGAGGTCAAGCTGTAAGAATTAGGATGGGCGGCCCACAGCTTATATTCTTTAAATATAGGGAACGCGAAAGCTAAGAACTGCAAAAATTCTAATTTTTATATTGAATTTTGAGGGCCATTTGTAGTCTAAAATCCAGTGTGAATGTGCAGCTTTTATGGAAACAACTTGCGCTTTCTCTTTCCAATAGGCTATTAGGACAGGATTACATTATTACAGTAATTCTTGCCAAAACTTGTGGAAAATTATTGTAAGCTTTGTCTTAAGCAGGATGTTCTATTTGTAAAGTTTTTAAGGGATAGCAGCAAGTTGCCAATCCGGAAAACATGAAAACAAGGCGGTTCTCGAACCACAAGTGTCGCCTGGGGGATTGCGCGATCACTTGCTTTATGATGAAGTTTGGCAAATGGATCAGTAGAAAGAGAACCAATGCACTGGAGAGAAGTGTTATACAAAATTACCAAGTTGGAAGAAATTGGGATAGTGTTAGGCAGCAGAGCATTTTAAAAAAACGTGTAAACCAAATTGTATGAAAAATTTATCGCGGTCGTGGACGCTAGTGCTCATCTGCGTTGCGGTTGTGAATGGGGTCAAAGGAATGAGGTCACCAAGGTCACATGGGTCACCAAGGTTTCACCAGGTCACTGAGGTCACCATGGTCACATGAGGTCACCAATGGTCACACTGATGGTCACCATGGTCACATTGAGGTCACCAAGGTTTGCATTGATCACCAAGGTCGCCTGGGGTCACAAAGGTCCACAAAGTCACCAAGGTCCACAAATGTCATAAGGTCACACAAGATCACATGAGGTACCCTTCCCCTCACCAACGCACCACGACCCATCCCCGATGCACCCTACCTCAACCCCACCCAGACGCACACACCCGACCCCTCTCGAAGCACCTCACCCCCTCCCCGACGTACCCCTCCCCAACACCCTCACCCTTGCATATTCCCCAAACCCCACCCTGCCTCCTCCCCAAACCCCACCCTGCTCCTCCCCAACACCCCCACCCTGCCCCCTCCCCAACACCCACCCTTCCCCTTATAGGAGTCACACACAAGATGGTATAGTTTTTCCCGTAGCAAAGAATTTTGCATATCCGATGTACCATTTTAGCGCTACAGCAATTATGCCTATTTAATTAGCTCATGCATACCTAAGCCGCATGTATAAGGAACTTTCAAATGGCAAAGAAGCACACCATAATGGGTTTCGTGCAGTGAAGGAAATTTGCATTTCGATGTACCGTTAAAAAATTATAGCGATTATTGCTGATTTTTGCATATTAATGAGCTCATTTGCATATATAATTTGCCCGAAATTGCCCAACATCTAATCAGACCGAGAACTCTTCAACCCGTTTCCCTTCCACAAGTACATATTAACGCCTTACGGCAAACTCCAGATAACTTGCAACAAGCCTTGCGGGGAAAAGGTTATCATTTTGAATCAGCCAAAATAAGCTTAATTAAATTATTCACTGAAATAAGCAAATACTGCCAGCCAAAAGCTACACATAATATTTTGGAACCTCCCTCTATCACCCTTACCAAGTGTTGGAAGTAAATCGGGATTAGCGTTTAGCCAGCAATGCATTTCAAAAAAGGTTAAACCGGAAAGGTTTGAAAAAATGCAAAGAAGCTAATTAAAAATTCATGAATATACAAATAATGCGCCAAAAGCAACACATAATATGCGGCACCCACTCTCATCCTATCAAGTTGAAGTAAATCGGGGATAGCGTTTAGCCTGCAGAGCATTTTAAAAAAGGTTAACCGGTCATACGGACACACACATTCGGACACACAGAAATTTGACTAGTATGTGCCTCCATGACTTCGTTCAGGCGACACAAAAAATCGTCAAAAATTTGTATATGTATTTTGAAACACCTCGCTGTATTCTGTTTATGGGAGATGGAATGACAAATTTCCTCAATACTTTATTGTCACCCTTTGGTGTTTTTTCGTCCTACATAAAGCAGCACTGGCACATTTCACAAAAATATGAAATTTCTTAAAGTTGCTCTCAAATGATAGTCTGGCCATGGAAGAACGAGATATATTTTACACATAAAATAACATAACCCAATACAGATAGGGAATTGTAATGGGATAAAAGACAATCCAGGTAATTTGAGTGCAGGCCAACTTTTAAGTTTTCCATAACTTTAATAAACAAATGTGTATATGACATGAATATTTTGACTCGTACTCACTGATATAAACCCACAGTTATAGACGAAACAACCAGGGTGCCGAGGTGGGAAAACATGCATACGGGCATGCGGTTAAACGCCATTTTCGTCGTCTGCTGATTTAACGTCGCCGGCGACGTTAAATTTATCGATTTGAAAAATCTTGAGGGCGCACTATGTTTCAAATGTGTAGGTCTCTTTAACAGTCAGTGGGAATAATAATTACTTGGACAGGAGATACGCACACCGCTTGTAAGCCGCTAAACAAACTATGCGGGGGTTTGGCGTATTCAACCAATTACGCATCTCGAAACAGAGGATGCGATGTTCCTCCTGGTTCACGCAATCCACGCTCGAGTGTGTTCAATTCTGTCCAACAAAATATTAATCAGACTGAAGCTTATATGGAATTGTACATACTTACCTTTTTATTTATAAGCTAAACAATGAATTTCCACAATTTTTTATTCTCTTGCATTATCATTGCTCATCCCTTTAAATTTACTATTCTCTTCAATTGCTAAGCCCCCAAAAACTGAGAAAAACAACAGGGCAAAATCAAACATTAAAATAAAATAATCTACACCCACACAAAAAACACAAAAATCGAGGCCATTGTAGCTATGTGGTGAACAAAGGGTGAATAGCAGGACAATAAGTCTGTAATTGGAATCCTAATTTATATATAGCTGTAACTCATGAAATTTCACATGTGAGCAGTGTTCTGAGACAGAAACTCGGAGTTCTGAAAAAACAAAGTGTAGAATCTTGCACAAATATGGAATTACATTATGTGATCACACGAAAAAGCTCAAGTTACCTCCGACAGAGAAATGGAAAAGCAGAAAAAATTATGAGCGATGTTTTCATCTGAAAATTTTAACCAGAGTATCGGAATTGAATCAATGTAATTTAGAAAAAGTGTAAAATTTATTTACTCACAATAGTAGTGTGGGGGAGTGCGCCTTAGGGGGGGTGGGGGGGGGGGTGGCAAATGGTATCACACGGAATACGTCTGTCTGTTTGTGTTGTGGACGTTCTGATCAAATATACCGACAAACCACGACTAATTATGAATTTGGACAGGGGTAAAGTATGACTTCTGATCGGTATTCACCTTGGTTCGCCATTGCAGGTAGAGCCTAGACTAGCATGGAATAAATGAAGCATTACATGAGCATGATGCATTCCACCTCTTGAGGAATTGGTCTAAGTTAGAGAGAGAGAGAGGGTTGACCTGATTGAACTGTTACGAAAAATGTGCCCCTCATATTGTGCCAGTGTGATGCAAATAGCAAAACTGTGCAAAGCGAATAGTTTTGCCAAACAAGATCTCAGCATGTTAATGAACATTTATGAGCTCATTTGCATTCAACAAAACATAATTATCCACTACACATACAAAAAAAAAACATGGTCGACCATGATGACTTTCTGGGGTTTGATAGTTTTTGACATCAAGCTGATTTGCATGGCAAAAACTGGGTAGTGGCCCACGGATTTAATGATCCACAATCTTGTCTCACGGACTTACCTAAAACAAGTCAAGATTTTTATTCATGACTAAAGAACACTGGCACATTTGAAAAAATATGCGCCCTCGAGATTTTCAACTCGTATTTTTGCATGGGTTGCTAAAAGCTTTTATATACAAAGCCTCACCGAAATGATTAAGACCAAGTACGAGTCCCTATGGGTAAAACAGAACGGATTTTATAATTTAACGTCGCCGGCCGACGTTAAATCAGAGACAACGAAAATGGCTTTTAACACAACGAACACACACTCCGTATACATGTTTCCCACATTTATGACACACTGTTTGACGGTCTATAACCTTGGTGGTTTTAATATCAGTGAGTACGAGCTAAAAAATATTCATGAATAACACATTGTTGATTAAAGTTATGGAAAACTTAGAAGTTGCGTCTTAACAAAGACCTGGATGTCTGTATCCTCATATCAATGTCCCTAACCTGTTGGGGGTTGCTATTTTTATGTGGAAAATATATCTATGTTCTTCCAATGGCCTAGACTATCAGTTAAGAGCAAATTTGTGAAAGTGCCAGTGCTGCTTTAATCATTAGGTAGTGTGCTTACTCTTACATGCTAAATTCAATGGTATCTGTAAGAAATTTATATTTTCTGTCTGTAGACAATGAACTGAATTTTAAGCAACAGTGGCCTGGTCATTGGAGGTGGGCCGGAGGCCCCCCGGGTTCGAATCCCGCCAGGGCCCTGCAGGTTTCTTTAGTTTCTATCCCTTTACCTCTTTCCATTCCCTCTGGAGATAGGCTAGAAACCCAAAGGCAGTTAGGGTTAGAAAAGGTTAACCGGTCATACGGACACACGCACATACGGACACACAGAAATTTGATATATTTGCCTCCCATGAACATTCGTTCAGCGGACAACAAAAATCGTCAAAATTTGTATATGATTTTGGTATTTTGTTCCGGAAGGGTGTCCTAACCTGCACGTGGTTTGCTTGAAATCTGTGGTGGTTAAAGACAAGTTAGTACTTTTTATCTGATTCGTTTAATTTCTATATGTGCGTTTCAAAATTCACTTGAGATCCAAAGCCTTTCCCTGTGAATATTCCAGATTTTATTTGGTAATAGTGTGCACCATGACCCTGTACATTTTGACCTCAAACACAACATTATTGATCTTTGTTTATTATGTACTGGTGTAACCCAATCTGCAGTATTAGTTTAGATTTTGAAACACCTTCGCTGTATGTCCTGTTTTATGTGAGATGACTGACAAATTTTCCTCAAATACTTTATTTTTTCACCATTGGTGTTGTTGGTCCTACATTAAAGCGGCACATGGAATTTCACAAAATAGAAATTTCTGATTTCTCTTCAATTTGCTCTCAAACATTATAGTCTAGCCATTGAAAGAACGAATATATTTTACATCACACATAATACATACCCCCAAACAATTGGGACATGAGATGTAGGATAAAACTCCAGAGGGTAATTTGTAGGCCAACTTTTATTTTTCCATACTTTTAAAAAACAAATGTGGTCTTTAACAATGATATTTTTGAACTCGTACTCACTGATATAAAAACCACCAAGGTTATAGACCGAACAAACAGTGTGCATATCGGGGAAAACATGCATACGACATCCGTGTTCTTGTGTTAAATGCCATTTTCGTCCGTCTTCTGAATTTAAACGTCGCCGGCGACGTTAAATTATAATAGTTTTTGAAAAATCTTGAGGCGCACATGTTTCAAATGTGCTAGTGTCCTCTTTAAAGTAACATTGGGAAAATAATAATTACTGGACAGGAATACGCACACCTCTTGTTAAGCGCAACAAACTAGCGGGGTTTGGCGTATTCACCAATTACGCATCTCGAACGAGGTGGCGATGTATATTCCTCCGGGCTCACGCAGTCCTGTTCGCATGTGTTCAATTCTGTCCAACAAATTATTAATCACACCGACGTTATATGGAATTGTAACATACGTACCGTTTTTTTTATTTATCAGCTAAAAATGAATTTCCACATTTTTTTAGTCTCTTCTTGCCTTATCACTGCCATCCCTTTAATTTACGATTCCTCTTCAATTGCTAAGCCCCCAAAATGGAGGAAAACAACAATAACCCAGGAGCTATCAGACATTTGTAACCATCTCAAGTACAAAAGTTGAGTGATTAATTATGATGACAGACTGACAAGAACTCCTAAAACGTGATCCTTAAGTGCAGCAAAATGGGGCCTTAAGGACGAGGGGGCCAAAACAAAGTGTACAAGGGGTCAAATTTTTAAATTGATAGATCATGTTGAAAAGTATACAATGTATTGTCTAACCACAAGGATTCGCGAAAGGTATAGTTTGTACTACTACAACGTAAAGTTTAAGAGTTATCGGCTAAAAACAGCAAAAATTCAAGAAAAAAGGGTCATTCAGTTGTACAGGGGTTAAATTTTAAGTTGCTCGATTTAGATAACAAGTGGGGCAAATTATGGATGGAGTTCAAGGATTAAAATAAGGAATGAGTTTTGACTGTCTAAAATGCTTAGTTCCGATGTAGGGGGCACAACAGGTCAACGTCCATTGCATTCAATGGGGCTTGACCCTTGTTTTCCCCCGACTTCTAAGGCAAGCATTTGACACAATCCAAAACTATTCACTATTTTGATCCTATGAGCTCCTCCAATAATTTGCACCCATGTTTATCCAAATCGGAGCAACTTAAAATTTGCCCCCTGGACAACTGAAAAATTGACCTTTTTAGTGATTTTGCGGTTTTAGCCTCCGAGACTCTTAAACTTTACGTTGTGGACAGTACAAACGTATAGCTTTCCTGAATCCTTATGGTAGACAAATGACATGTAGACTTTTCAACATGATTGAATCAATTTAAAACATTTGACCCGTACAAACTTGTTTTGGCCCCCTCTCTTAAGGCCCATTTGCGGCACTAAGAATTATGTTTTAGGGGTTTCTGTAAGTCTGGCTACTATTAACACATCAAACCTTTTGTATTGAGATTGTGTTACAAATGTCTGCAGCTCCTGGGGCTACAAGGGCACAATCAAACATAAATAAAATAATCGACACCCACACAAAAAACACACAAAATCGAGACCACATTGTAGCAGGTGGAACCAAGGGTGAATACAGGACCATAAGTCCTGTAAATTGGAAGTCCTAATTTATATATAGCTATATTCATGAAATTTCAATGTGAGCATGTTCTAGACAGAACTCTAGTTCGAAAAAAAAACAATAGTGTAGAATTGCTTGCAAAATATGGAATATACATTATGTGATGACACGAAAAAGCTCAAGTTACCTCCGACAGAGAAATGAAAATGCCAGGAATTATGAGCGATTGTTTCAGTCTGAAAATTTTCAACCAGCGCTATCGGAAGTGGGAATTCCATGTAATTCAGAAAAAGTGTAAATTGATTTACTCACAATAGTAGTGGGTGGCAAATGTTATCACACTGGATATATGTCTGTATGTTGTTTGTCTGTGGACTTTCATTAATCCAATATACCGACAAACCACGACTAATTATGAAATTTGGCAGGGTGGTAAAGTATGACTATGATCCTGTATTCACCTTGGTTCGCCATTTTCAGTGAGGCCTAGACCATGGCTGGAAAAAAATGTGCTTGTTCCGGAAACACATCAAAAATTTCCCTCAAATGGTAAAATTCCCTCAAATGTCAAAAGTCCTCAAATGTCAAAATTTCCCTGGAACAAGGTTCCCGAGGGATTCCCTACTGTTTCCAGAGGGCCTAGACTAGCATTGGAATAAAATGTAGGCATTACTGATGCATGATGCATTCACCTCTTGAAGGTAATTGGTTAAGTTTAGAGAGAGAGAGGGGTTGAAGCCTATTGAACTGTTATGAAAAATGTCCCATTCATATTGCTGCCAGTTTGATGCAAATAGCAAACTGTTGCAAAGTGAATAGTTTTGCAACAAGATCTCAGATGTTAATGAACATAATGAGCTCATTTGCATATCAACAAAAACATCATTTAATCCACCTATAATAAAAAAAAAAAAATGGTAGACCAGACTGACTTCTGGTGTTTTATAGTGTTGCATCAAGTATTGCATGTTAATGAATACCCATGAAGCTAATTTGCATGAACCAAACTGGGTAGGGCCAATCGGGCATTAATGGATCACAATCTTCTCACGGACTCTTACCTAAAAAAAAGTCAAGATTTTGTATCATCTAAGAAGGACACTGGCCACATTTGAAAAATAGTGCGCCCTCGGATTTTTCAAAATCGATATTTTTGCATGGTTGTAAAGCTTTATATACAAAAGCCCTCACCCGAAATGATTAAGACCAAATCAGCTCCCTATGGGTAAACAGAACGATTTTATAATTTAATGTCGCCGGCGACGTTAAATTCAGCAGACAACGAAAATGGCTTTTAACACAAGAACACACACTCCGTATGCATGTTTCTCACATTATGCACACTGTTTGACCGGTCTATAACCTTTGTGGTTTTAATATCAGTGAGTACGAGTAAAATATTCATGTAATATACACATTTGTTGATTAAAGTTATGGAAAACTTAGAAGTTGGTCTACAAATTACCTGGATGTCTTTATCCTCATATCAATGTCCCTATCTGTTTTGGGGTATGCTATTTTTATGTGTAAAATATATCTCTGTTCTTCCAATGGCCTAGACTATCATTTGAGAGCAAATTGAAGAAATTTCATATTTTGTGAAAATGTGCCAGTGCTGCTTTAATCATTAGGTATGTGTGCTTAATCTTACATGCTAATTCAATTGTATCTGTAAGAAATTTTATATTTTCTGTCTGTAAATGAACTGAAATTTAAGCACAGTGGCCTATGGGAGCTGGGGAGCCTGCGATAAAACTATTTGCTCATAACGCCACACCGCAAGATTACAATCAACTGATATTTTGAGAATGAGCTTCTTTCAAGGATATTAGATCTAATGAGCCTGAAATAACAGATGCTAGAATCACAAAATGTACTTCTAATTAAGGACTCTATAATTCTTGTTAATTAAAGCATGTAAAGGGTTCAGTGCAAATTTTCTCATGAATATCTAACATACAGTGTGTATCAAAATAAAGAAAACCAAAGTTCAATAACCTTTTACAGGATTAAAAATACACATGTCATAATCAAGCATTGTATGTCTAAAGAAAGGTCAGAACGTCCTCTTTCCAGTAACACTCTGACCATATACCCAATATCAAAGTTGATTAAAAAACAAAGATTTGTTGTCCAGCAGGTGAAATTTGCTCTGGAACAAGGTAGCCATGATTACATGAGATTTTGACCACCGAGTATGCTCCTAGAGCGTAAGTTATTGTGATGATCGCTCTGATGCTCCAGACTAACCTTGATAACTTTTACGGAATAAATCGATACTGCTATTGTGATCAGCACTCAAAATAATGAATAGCTCCGCTCTGGAACAATCTTCAAACTTATGCTCCAGGAGCATAATTGGTGGTTAAAATCCCATATTATTGTGCTAACTTGTCCCAGAGCAAATTTTACCTGCTGGACTTTGTTATTATATGATCACGCAGGGTATTATTGGAAAGAGGACATTCAGATCTTTCTTATACATACAATGCTTGATTACGAAATCTGTAGTTTTTCTATGAATTGTCATTGAACTTCAGTTTCCTCCAGTTTTTGATACACCCTGTATAAATACTAAAAAAAGATTCTAGTTTTTAAATACACTCATGAATGAATACTACTGCACTGTGCATGTGAATTTACACTCTTGGCTCATAGTGAATACCAAAGGCTATCATATTAGCAGCAAAACTGGCAATCGGTATAATGCACACAAATATGCGTGCGAGGCATTAGCAACTTTATCTATATAAAATGATAAAAAACAATTGAATATTAAAAGACAAATTAGGTGCAGATGGCCTAATTCTCATGAAGATAACATTTTAATAACATTTTGTTTGATTCAGAGACAGCAATGTGATTGATCAGGATTTTTAATTATATTTTTTTGCTGTTGTAAATGAACCTCTAAACTGAATTTTAATCTACATGATATTGTAAATATTGTAGTGCACATGGAATATACCTAAAAAAATAAAACAATGTGTGTGCCGTGCGCACACGTGCGTGTTAAATTTTACAGTACCAGGGGCAGTCCATTTAATAATTTCGACATTGTACTGAAATATTGTACCGGTGAAAGGTCAAGCTCACCACACTTTTTTCGTTACAGCTATTAAAAACTGGGAATATATCTACCAAATAAATCAAACACTTATAACCCTTCCAGTTCAAAGCTAGAGTCACGGAGCACCTTGCTAAAATGAAATCTGATATTAAACATTACGCCAGGTTCGACCCCTTTTCTATTTGGCACTTATTATCACTTTTCCCTATTTTTTTTTGGGTTTCTTATTCACGGTGCAATACTCATATTTATTATTTTCATATAGTGTTTTTTGTTTTTTTTTCTGTATGTACATGTACCGCCTCTTTATTTTTGGTTATCTTGACTTTACCTTTCTATTTTAAGGGTCATTTCGTGATCCGCGAGCCTCTTCCTCCCCCCCTTATCTAAAATGTTGAATTTTTATATCATCTGAAACCGTTAGCCGTAAGGATTCCCCGTGTGCCAACTTAACGTGCAAATCGGTCGCATCTGTAAGAAATTCGTCAATTTTGTATTTTCTGTCGTCGTAAACGGAACAGATATTACAGCACAGTAGCCAATGAGATTCGTGGGAACCGGTCATTGCTCAAACACAAAACCAACCGCAAGAACCGAATTAGCTCAAATTTGAGAATAGGCTTTCTCAGGATATCTAGTGATCATCAATAAACAGGAGGTTCTGGAATCACAAAGTGCACCTTTAAGAAGACCCCCAATGGAATTAAGCTTGTTGCTTGATTTTAAAGGATTTTTGGGCTAAATCCCTTGGTTCTCATTTTGGTTTTTTTTCGCCCATATCACATTTTAAACTCCACTGCATAGTGTTAGTGGCGATAACCACAGGGGTGACGCTGCCCCCCCGTGGGAATCTTTGCCCCCTGAAAATTATAGTTTCTGCAATACTGATTTTACATTAAAAAACACAGGCCTATACTATACTAAAAATGTGTAATAGATTCTAAGGGGCGGATGAAGGGCAATTGCACTGGTGCATGTAAATGTATAACATAAAATGGCCAATGTTTTTACGTACATGTGAGTCTATAGTCAATCCCCCCCCCTGTTTCATTCACCAATTGTATTAGAAAATACACCCCTGTATTGTGGGGTATGAATATATGATACCCAGATAACACAAGGTCAGTTCATGTCAATGTATGTACAAGTACAACCCATGAACTGTGTCCTTGGTAGATAGCTTATTGTAACCAGAGGGGGGGACACAATCCCTTCAAAATCAGGAAAAAAGTAGCAAATATTTTTATTCCTTTTCATCTTAATATATTGCTGGTGGAACATTCTACTGTCCCCATTTGTTATGCCACTGCTTGTGGTCCCACAGGGCATGAACGTAGAGAAAGAACAACAAATTACATATTTGTGTATTTGGCAAAATGGGATGTCCGATGTCTTGCCTGTACTTTTGGGTGCAGGAAGCTTGTGGGTTGAATCTGGCTTTCACATATCCCTCCTTCCCAAATAGATAATGTGCCAGAATAATAATAACTGTTTAGAAACCTTTTTGCACCCCGCCCACACACACGCGCGCGTTTTCGGTGTGGGGATTTTGGAGAGCTGTCGAAAGTACAGCAAGGGTTCATGGATGTTTCGTGCTGTGTAAGCATATCATGAACAGAAAGAAAATACCATGCTAGCAGTGACCCTCCAACTCTGTGCATTTAATGACTATACAGTGCATTATACACATTTAGCTCATTGTAATCTGAATATGCATGAATTCTGACACCAACGATACAAACAAACCCGCAATTCTTGCATGTCACAATATCTAGTAGCTCATGGTGGTTTTGTATGGCAAATATTGGTCCAGGCAAACTCTTCAGGAACCACTATTGAAGGTCCGGGAACTATTTTGGTTGGTAACAAATAATTCCCACTGACGCCGAAAAATGCTGAAATGGCCACGCCCCTTTTTTGGGGGTCACACCCCTTTTGGGGCGAAGTACACTGTCTGTATCTACAGAACCGTTGGACCTAGAAAAGGTTGCTAGACCAATTCAAAATGTGCGTAATGACCCACATTATGGGGGGTCAGTAAATATTTTTCTATCCAAAAGTCAAAGGTTTTTAAGATAATGTCAAAAAACTGTTTCAACCATATTGCGCACGCTACAATTGAAGAATTATGCCAAACAGTAAGGGAGTTCACCATACACCTGGGTTTTGCTCTAACTCTCCTCAAGGATAATTTTTGGGGTAGCTAAGGGTAGGTCCAAAAAGAAAATTTAAATTTCCTTTCCGTTCTCAAATGGCAGCCCGGTAATATTGATGTGGAATTTGAGCAATTGGGTAATCTTAGGTGAAAACACCGTGCATTTGAACTGCTGTTATAACAGTGTATTTGCCCAACAACTCAATCAGTTATTTGTATTGCACAGAGCTATTGACCATTTTGGATTAAATGGGAATAATTTAGGGGTCATTCATAGTATTTTGGGGGGGGGTATGAACGCTGTTGTTACATTCCTGTATAAAGGTTATTTACACTGGCACGGACGCGTATGCCAATCGCGTACGCCACATTCATACGAGGTAACATGAACATGCATTTTATCGTATCTGTCGTTTTTGGGGGGGGGTTCAAATGGCCCATAGTAAAGTGAAAAATATATTGTTTCCATTTTATAGGGACTTCAATTTTTTTAAGTTAATGTTAAGTTAAAGTCCCTTCAGCAGCCAAAGTTAAATGCCTGCTGAAGGGTCTTTATTAATGATCTAAAAGCACTATCTGCATGCTTGTGACCATAACAACTCATCAGTTATGTTTGTATTGCACAGAGCTATTGACCATTTGATTTCAACTGGGATATTAATTTAGGGGTTCATTCATGTCTTTGGTATGAACGCTTGTTTATGCCCGAGGGCTTGCCCGAGGGCATAAACAACGTTCATACCAAAATACTATGAATAACCCCGTTCGTTTATACCATACTTTTTATTACTACTATTACGTACACAATTTAATCATTACATATCAAATTCAGTCTGAATTGCATGATTTTTGACCACTTTTCGCAAAAATGAAGACCCCCCCCCCCCGTTATGCATGAAAAGTCCTAAAATAACCTGAACTACACGGCAGCGCGCATGTGGGAATAGCGACTTCTACCATATATTTTTCATTTGTAGTGCCAAGGGCAATGAGTAAAGCGGCTGAAGATCTGTAAATAATCTAATTGCACTAACTACATCCGTTTCAGCCCTTCACTTAGAAGAGGATATGCAAAGGAGAAAGAGAAAGGTGGGAAGAAGAGAAAGAGGAAGGGGGAAGACCAAAAGAAGGAAACAGGATTTTTGTGTGCTATGACACACTAACTTTTTAGCTTCTAAAATGCAAAACCCAGGACCTTACTGGACTCCGCCCTAGGACCCACCCCTCGTACAATAATCATCCCTCATGCAAGTGCATCTCTTGTCCTTTCCCCCTCCCCCCGAAGAGTTTAGCTCTGGACATCTATGTGCATACTAAACCACCATTCTACGATAGTAATAGGCACAATTCCAGCTTACCCTTGCCAGTCCCAATTTTTTGACCGCAGGTCGACATGGGGCCATCCACTTCCAATGATTCCACCGATCTCTATGGCTACACAACAAATAACTGTATATTAGATGTAGTGAAGCAACCAGAGGACATCTTGATATACCCAAACATTCAGAGATACCATTTAGTCTTCGGTGTCCCCATTTTTAAAGACAAGCTATCCCATACGCGGGCAACTTCAAATACAATGATGAGCTCACTGACATGGCTTGAATCAATACCCTGTTTTGCCACTTATCCACATTTCAACCCCATGGGAACATGTCCAGAAAAAAAATTGACCCCGTTTGTATTACATTTTTCTCTTCCTTGTTCCCGCATTATAATCCACCTTTGAATACAAGTTTTCCCCCCCGGTAGAAATTCCGTGACCTGGTGGGTATTCCCCCTCCATGTTATAACACAAACAGCCACACACAAGCAAAACATTTTGTGGGGCCAAAAACAATGCAAACACAAACCAAAAATAATGTTACATCTAACTAATAAAATTGTAATTACAATACATTCACAGATTTTATTGACTTTTTATGTAGTCCATAGCTTTTCACAAAAATCCATTCCTACCCTTATACCAATACACTTGTTGGCACAGAGTTGGTGTTATAATACTAAACACTCAGGGTACAAACTTGTTGCAGATTTTTAAGCCATGTCTGAGGTGTGATTTTAATTATTATGGGTGGTGTTTTGTTCTTTTGTTTTTCATACACTGCAATCAAAAATTTAGACTGCAATGCCAACGATTTTAGTTTAATCTTAAGAAATACCCCCTAACAAAGGACATCGAGGGTAATGGGCAATTGCGGTAACTTAGTCAAAAGCAATTCTAATATTATTTTAGAAGGTTGAAGTTGGTGACGTAGAAGTCACAAGCTGATGTCTTTGGAATGAGTTCTGGTAATTGTCTTTCCAGGTCCGAGATTAATCCAAGAGTGTGTTGACATATGGTCACAGTCAAATGGTTTTGACATATGATGTTATGCACATAGCGAGGTGAAAACGGCCACCAATCTCTCATTTGAATCTATGGGGTCCATCAAAAAACACTTTTGATCATAATGACATTTACAAATAAACAGCTGCACCTACAACTGCAGCTAGGTAACCTAACATAGACAATTTTAAGTCAAGCTTTATGCCCCATGGTTTTTTAAAGTAATCTTTTTGAGCAATTCTCTCAATAAAAAACAAATGCATCAAATGTTTTTGTCAGTTGCAAATTATAATCCTAGACAGAGGATATCTCCTTTGGTGTCTTTCTGATCAAAATTTACATTTACAAAAGCGAACAAACCATGAGACATTATAATGTTTTTGACCAGCAACAGAATTCAACCGCAATCAGCTACTTATCGTAGTGTTGTATCTCTTGTTAACAAATCTTATGTGTAATCCCTGCCTGCAGTCTCAGCAAGCTAACCTTAGAATCATGGCATTATATGCACACAAGTATAGGCTGCACAATTGCAAATGAGTTGAGTGACACATAATACTGTAACTTCTAACGGAGATTGAACAGATCAGTTTTAGAGAAGATGAGCAAACATGGGATGATAAGGCCAACAAACCTCGTCCCCCCACTTTACTCAAATCAAAATTGACATTTTGCTATCAGAAGTCAGATTTTCACATTATCCGGTGAATTAGGCCCCTAGAAATTTATTCCTTTTGATGGCTATGAACAAAAATGTATCAAAAGGTGGTCAACAAAATCATGATCACACGCTGTCCTACGGGTCAATTTATTTGTTCTCGATCCAAAGACTGATAATAGGATGTTTGGTGATATGCTTCCTGTGAGGGAGAAGAAACAAGAAAATCTATCGTGGTCCATGCATTGCACAGTGTGTATGCGTTGCGGTTTTTGTCACCAAAAATGTCACCCACCCGCCCCTCTTTCCAACAAGTAACATCATATAGCCCTTACGGACTTTCATACGGCATGCAATATTAAGGGGTTAACACTTTGACCACAGACACACACATAGAAATACCCGGTATGTTGCCTTCTGCAATTTCTTGTAGACGAAACAAAAATGGGACCGCGGTCAAGTCACCCACCTTGAAGTCAACACTAAAATAATGAATCATAAGGTTAACTATTCTCCAAACATATGAAAATATAAATTTGTTAGATGACGCTGGAAATGAGGTCGCTTATCGCACACCACACAACGTCATTATTAAATCATTACAGTTCAAGTAAAAATGTCATCACTTTAAAATCATGGTTAATTATAAAACCTATGGAGAGTCATGATTCCAGAGCTCAACAAACCATACTCGACTATAAATGAGGTTGAAGATGAATTTCAGAGCTTTACATGGAGATAGTCCGAATTGTACCTAATCGAATGAGCACTTATCAACAGTGAAAAAATTTAATAGGTACATTCAAACAACTCTGGAAATTAATGAAACTTTATAATTGCAATGAGTTGTCAACCAAATGCAATATGGATCCTAATTTAGGCTTATATTATTGGCACGTTAGTTACAAATTAAGCTGATTCCTAACACAAATTTCTGTCGATTCCCTGCTAAATCGCCATGTTATGCCCAATTGGGTATACGACAGGTCACCTTTCCAAGGAAGTTGTCATACAGTAAGTCGCTAGATCCTTCTTCAGTTTGGAACAATCATGTGACCCCTCGAGGACATAGATTCTAAAAATTCTCAGCACTTAAAGTAGTTTACTTATAAATATTAAAAGTGAAAATAAAAGTTGAGTAGGTTAAGTTTTTTTGGACCCTTGACCTAATCACCGGTGTCAAGAATAGCATGTGTTTTAGCACCTCTCTCACATGCTGGTTGCAACAAGTGTAACACAGAATGGTTATCACACTTGTGACCGTTTTCCTAACTGAACACAACAAGATGACAAACGTATTTATATGCAAAAATGCAGCCATAGCAGATGATTCAAATATATCAAAGGCAATAATGAAATGATGAATTATATTGCATTTTTAGTGAATAATCACCCCCAAGCTTTATTCACTACTATAGTGCCTCTCACTTGGGACGTAATACAAGCATCATATCTGAACTTTTTCCAACCTGTGAAATTAGCCCATTAGAAGTACCAGTTACAGTAAAACCACGGGGTGGGTCAATGTCCTCTGTCACCTGCCTTGGCAATATTAAGCAGAGTCAGCAAATACATTGTAGCCGAGTTTGCTCATGGTCTCTGAGTGTAATTTGAGGCTCCTGAGTTCAAATCTTAAAGATGCTAGAAACTCCTCTTTGGGGTGGGGGGGGGTTCTGGCATTCACTTGCCATGGTTAGTTTATCTCTATTCCCTTGCATTTATAACCCTAACTTTAATTTTACTTTGGAATGAAATGTTAGAGATTGTACATAATACAAAATATACAAATTTTTTAATTAATTTGAATTTTAGCATAATTTGTGGAAGATTTTGTTAAGGCCAAAAAATGAAGATGGTCTGTCAATGTTAATATATGTGGGCAAACCATTTTAGTTTGTAACAAAATATGAAATAATCTGCAAAAACAAACTAAAAACTATGAAAGTGCCAAAAAGGGTTTACAAAGAGATGTAAACATGTATCACAGATTTGAAGAGTTTTTATGCATTAAAAACATACAAAAAGGGCCCAAAAAAGCACAGATTTCTACTTAAGAAAATGGCTATACAATAACTTTTCATCGTTTAGAAAAACTGTGCGACAAAATTTTATAGGTGTACAAACTTTTTATAGTTTAGTCAAATAGCCTTTTTGTTGACATAAAAATGAATTTAGTGTGATACAAAATTTCTGCAAAGGCGCTGAATTACAGTATGGCCGATCGAAAATAAACCATTCCAAACTGTCATTGGATAATATTTTTTCCTAAATAAATTTCAATTTGCAATATTTTAAAAAATAATCATGCATTGTCAAGGAATCATCTAGTCCCGGAACTTTTTAATGGAACACAAAGGGGCAGAAATTTTTTAAAGTTTACCTCAGAAATCCAGATCAAAATCCTTTCAGCCCGCTTATTAAGTGGTCACAAAACCCCATACATTGCAAGAAAGTTTTAACTAAAATTCAAAAGGGGCAATTTGGTCATGATTGTACAATAAACATTAATATTCCTATGCCCGTGAAACGGGGCATAGTATTTTGCTTATGCTGTTTCGTCTTCTCCTTCGACAGCGCTTTTAGCCTTCTTAGCCAAATGCTGGCCGATATTGACCAACATCGGTCAGAAGACCCACTGACCAAGCACATCAGGGGTACTTGTTGAATTTGACCTCTCGTAGGGGTAAATAGAGGTCAAAAACTAAATCTTGGAGGCTACTTCTACAGAGAAGGTGCAATACTGCTGAAAATTCTGCCTGAGCATCGTCTTTGGTCAGTGTATACAGCTTGTACACACAGAATTCATCTCGGAACTCATTAACATTCAAAATGGACGCTGATCTAATTATATGCAAAAATGCTAACTCAAAATCGATAAACACGTGGATAGGGGATGTCTGTGCAAAAGGTGCGGATGTCGAGACGATCATGGGAAAGAATATGGCCCAGGGGCAAGTGTAGCTATGAAATGAGTAATTATATGCAAAAATATAACTCATCAACCAAGTAGATATTTATGTCAAATGTGTTACAAGAACACTGGGAAAAGCATTATTCTTATGTGCCCAATATGGGTCAAAGGTCAAAAATGGGGTCATACTGGGTTCAAATATAAAAGAAGCTTAATTGACCCAAATAGCTATGCCATTGAGGATCAATGAAAAGTGAAAGTGTCCACAGTAACCCCGCTCTAAGAGCCATCGTTAAGGTCAAAGGTCAACATGAAATGGATCTAACTATTATATATGCCACTCGGGAGCCTCGATGCAAATGAAAGGTCAAGGTCAAACCACAAAAAACAACTCGACAGGTGCCACTATGACTTATCATACGGAAGGGCATATCTCCTGAGTTGTGAAGCTACATATATATTATTTAATAGTACTTCTTCATTAATTGCGCGATGCATTGGCAATACCCAGATGCACTATGGATTGATTGAAATGCCTTTCGCAATTTGGTTCCCATTATTGCTGGGCAAGACTTGATTCTGATTAACAGCATGTGGTTTTCTGCCAGTCGAGATGTAGATGCAGTAGTATCGGGGGTAGGTAGTGACGCAGCTCACTTCATGACTCCTTTTCTGATTTGAGGAAAGTATACGTAAGCAGGTGTGATATGTGAGTGTATGAGATACAGAGTGGTCCAATTGAGTCTTACGTGAGAATGCTTTGATACACTTTTTTTCATGCAGTTTATCATGCAGATATTGTTAAATTTCGCATTGGTGGTGAGAACTAATGGTATTGTATCAAAAGAATCGTCAATGTTTTTTAGCTATTATATCAAAATTAGATACCAAGAACATTAGCATGCATGAACCTTTTTGTTGGCATTATATTTTGCAAGTAAGTATGCAACTGCTAAATTTTGGCACATTTGAACTATTTTTATGCAAAAAGTGAAGTTGGCCAATTAAACACAGGGGTCAAAAAGCTCATATCTCTAAACCAAAAAGATGGTTTAACAGAAATGCTGAGCTGAACTAGTTTCCAGTTATGGAGCGTATTAATATTGAACCAATTTACACCTATCCATAAGTGTAGAAGGCAAAAGTATGTTTACTCCCAACAAAAGGTTTGGTGTTATGTACAAAAAAGGCACTGTATTTTTTACAAAAACAATCCATATGGAAACAAGAATACATGGTTACATAATAAGGCCCTACAACTTGTAGTTTGATCACCTTTGATTGAAATATGCAAATGAGCTCATTATTATATTCATAAACTGTCCAAAACGTATACAACACATGACCCAAATTTCTATCACCTTACCACCTTTAGAAGTTCATTGAGCAATCGGTTTAGTCTGTAGAGTGGATTAATGATATTGCTGCCCATACACCCCCCATCATCCGCCCGCCTATCAGCGATTAACAAAGCCCACACAAACAGTGTGTGGGACCAAAAAATTGTATAAACACCAAATTCAAAACCAAGGAGTCTAAAAATAAAAATATACAAAAATAGTGAAATAAAACCCCATCAAGTATTTAAGCATTTGAAACATTAGGTGTTAAAAGTAAATCACTATCATCTTGATTGTAATAACTAAATTCACGCTTGAATATCTCTCACGAACTTGCTACTACAGTTCCCCCCCAGGTGTTCATCCACCAGGACTGTCAGATCAAAATTTAAATATAGAATCTTTGTGTGGCAATCGCTGTACGACTAGAGTGTACCAACAATGCAACAATACGCAAAAATATTGGACATTCGGTCGTGAACTCGTCGAGTCAAGCAAATACTGTAATTTGTAGTTTTTAAGGCATTTTAAAAAACATTTCGTCAAGTAGATTCTCTAATATTAGGGTTTTTCAGTTAATAACAGAAAATCATCCTCATCCCAGGAAACAGATCAGGCAATATTTTTTGGATTAGTTTCAGTTATCCAACCTCAGCCTTCACGATTATATAGACGCACTGATAAAGAAAAAATCAAGCTGTCTTGACTTGCTCGATATTTGATCTTGGTCAGGCAATATATTCATTACCAAACTTCAAGCCATCCAGTATTATTTTAACTGGCTATAGAACAACAACAAAAGCAATGATATGCCAAATTAATGCTTAATGATTGTTTCAAATTACCTAAAGCATGCTAGGTCCACAAATGCTGGACCATGATATCCAGTTAAAGGCAATTAAAAAACTTATCTCCTGCCGTTATGCAAGGTCTACATCTATACTCCTTTTCAAATAAGTAGAAGTGATTGCAGTATGGGCTTTTTTCAGCATGTTTGAATATTTTGTGGTCGGACCCTACCTTTAACACTTAGTGGTCCTTGCCAAGCTGGACTCTACTTTTAATACTAAGTGGTCCTTGCCAAGCTAAATATGAAGGATAACATATCACAAATTGATATTATAAAATCCAACTGGTACCAAAATACCACTAAACTTTATACGATCCCTCCAAAAGTAGTTCAGGAAAATCCACATCAACATAAAAGCAATGACATAGCAAACCTCATAACACATCACAAAATGGGCTTAATGGGGTATGACACCCTAAATATTCGATCAGCATATGTTTATATACATATATGACTGTTCGAATAGAAGTAATTTCAGTCTCTCAAACCTATTCCCTCTAAAAATAAAAGTATTAATTCAGTGTTCATGGGTGTATCCATTTTGACTTTTGCTGACATAGCCCGGGTGAAACAGTCATACGGGTGTCCTACACTGAAATACATGTAAACACTAAAACATTTCTTTGTGATGACAAATTGCAGCTATTCAAAACATTCCATGTGTATTTAAAAGGCACACATTCAGATGTTAAATAGAGATGTATGCATTTGCTCAAGCTCAATTGCCTAATAAGTAGGATTAATTTCTTTGATCCCAGTGGACGTCGTAGTTCTACACTGTGTATTAGTGAAAAAACTTGACTGAAAACATTCATTGGACCATTCACTTTTCACGGGAAATAGATTTTCTATTTGACTCACTTTATAATCCGGTAAGATATCCAGTCCACACATGACATTGCAATGTGCATCTGTCTGTAACAATTGATTTTCTGCCGATGAAATGCATGTGGAATGTTTTGAATAGCCGCTATTCATCACTAAGAATAGATGCTTTGATGTTAACATGTGCTTCATAATATAGGAGGCCTGCATGGTCGCTTTGCCGGAACTCTTTGGTGGGCCCAGGCTACGTCATCCAAAGTCAAAATGGATACACCTATAAACACCTAATTAATACTTTTAATTTTGGGAAGGAATGGGTTTGAGAAATAGAAATTACTCCTATATAAGGTATTTATTATATGTATAATAAACATAAGCTTGTCACTCTTAAGGTTTAGTTCCCCTTTAAGCAATAGAAACACACTGGGCTTTTTTGCAGCTGTTTTTTATTTACCTACACTTCCATCTCTTCCAAGAAATGTTTAGAAATTACAGACCTGTTTATTTTGTATGTTGATGAATTATACAATGGACAGTGTGCATTAACTGCATATCAGCTGTGCCTTGTCAATATTCACAATTCAATCAGCAGTCCCCATTTCAACCTTAAAAACACTCAAGTAGAAGCCACCATTTCTTTTACAATATAAACTTATTGTAAGTGTGTAGTATATACTAGCGTACTAACAGCGGCCCGTGATTGGATGCCAGTGCACCTGGACAACAATTGCTGATGTTGAGTGGCTCAATTGTGCATGATTGGTTTGTAATTTGCTGAGCCCTGGGCATGTATTCAAAAAGCACGCTTACACTTAAATGCAAATTACACTTAAGGGGTTCTCTTATATTAAGGAAAACACTTAAGTGAAATCCTCAACTGTTGCTCAATTTTTGCTCTGCAACAGTGCAATATTTTAACCATTTTGAAGTGTCACCATGCTGTTAGCTTGTAACATGTTTTTATAGCAAAAATACTTCATAAAATTTGACCCTTATTCTATCATAATGTCAGGCTTTACCATTGAATGAAAGCGAATCAACAATGAAATTAGTTTTAGAAACCGTGTGCCATTTAAGGGCAAGAGGGACCTATGAGGTCCCTCAGAAGTTGCCCTTAAATCCTGGAGTGTTAAGGGATTCACTTCCGAAATAAGTGCAACCCTTAAAATTTCTCATATTTAAGGGAATCTCTTAGCAAATTTGCTCTAAGTGTGCTTTGTGAATATGGGCCCAGGCCCTGGTAGGAGCATAACAAGCTGACTATGTGTTAAAGAAATTGTAGTTTAGACTTTAACAGTATTTATGCATGATAGTCTTTGATTTCTGCAAATCTCACATGCTATACAAGTGTAGACCTCTAAATGATCTTAAATCATTTTACTAGTTGTAAAGATTACTTGGAAACATTTGATTCAAATGACCCCATTTAATACATATATTCCTATAACCACCTTAAGTATGTCCAATTAATTAAAGGGCTATATATAGCCTTTGATAACAATGTACAAAAGAGACATAACTACATCAAGATTTCATCCAAGTCTATGTAGCCTCTTAAATTGGATATATTTAAGGTGGTTACAGGCTTATTAAAGGCTAATTGCGATCAAATATGTCATGATTAATAAGCCTAGAGCCACCTTAAATATGTCAAAAGGAGCTACATAGCCTTAGGTGATATTGTACAAAAGGGGCATCCTACAGCAATGTTCCATTTGAATTTCAACTTTAAGATTTCTAGGTATATTCTCCATTTTTGCTTCTCATAAACATGTAAAGTTTTCACTTTTGTCATTTTAGTTGCCTGTGTCCTATAGTTTGACCAGTACAAAATAGGCAAGCTAGGCAAGCTTTTTAAATTTGCAAACTGATAAAGAATGGCATACGTACAACACAGTGAAACAGGCATATGTGTGATGTGTGTAGTGCTTGTTAGAAGGCAGGGCATACAGCAGCAATCTCTTTATGCATGTACGAGGGGTTATCAGAAAGTTCTTGAGAACACCCAGAAGTTAAGGAGCTATAATGGTGAAATTTTGTCAGCATAATCACTGGTCCTTATGTACATCATGGTGCAAAAATGGTCTCAAAAGTATGTTTACTTTCTTTAAAAGGGCTGGTTACAGAAGCAAGGCAATGTGGCTCTGAAATCTTGCCACATTTGCCCTATCCTCCTAATCTCCTTTTTAAGTTTTTTTCTTGCTCCACAGATGAACGCTCCACGGCGGGGTCAGCGATTTGATGACGCTTAAGTTATGAAGTCAATCACAAGGTTTTCAATGCAATCTGAGGACGGCTACAATGGTGGCCTGCACAAGGTCAAGAAACGGTGGGAGAAATGTGAGACTTTGGCCCGTGCTTATGTGGAGAAGTCTGAAGGACTCTGAAATCTTTGCAATTTGAGGATCTTTACAATGAATAGAGAAATGTGCAACTTTGCAGTGAATATGCAGGAAAGTCTTAAGGATCACACATCAAAATGAAGTTTCTGCCTCGTTCACTTCTGGGTGATTTCAAACCTTTTTGAAACCCCCTCGTATCGAGCACAGCCAAATATTTCTTGACAATCAAAGTTTATCATGTTTATCAGTCAGTTCTGAATAAAGTTAAGGGTAATCCCCTGCCTGTCCTCTGTTATCCAGGTCACAGCAAGACCCTACCCCTTGGGCCTATAAGCACTTATTTGGGGCAATCTGCTTACACAATTAGTGCAATAAAAATAATAAACTGAAAGTTTATTTCTT
The DNA here is from genome assembly GCA_023653785.1 of Ophioderma brevispina. NCBI lineage: Eukaryota > Metazoa > Echinodermata > Ophiuroidea > Amphilepidida > Ophiodermatidae > Ophioderma > Ophioderma brevispina. The sequence continues at coordinate 45,236 of JAMKCH010003423.1, read as the reverse complement.
ATCAGTAGATTTCTAAGATATTTGCAAGGTTAGTACTTTTTCCAAGTTAATATACATAAGTAGCCTTTGAAGGCTGTTGCTCAATGTCATTATTAAACAAAAGCATTAGAAAACATAAAAAAAACATACAAAAGTATCAAATACAATGCTTAACTCTCTAAAGCAAGCTAACCAAACATGATTTGATCCCAACATTCTTGCAGAATATTCCTTCCATTTGAAATGATTGCGAGCTATTTAGTGAAACAAATTAATCATATTAATATCATTATTAAATAATGCATTTAGAATTTGGGTCAGGATGGCTTAACACAATGCCCCAATTTTTTTTTAAATATAATAATACTGATTAGTAAATCAAGATTTCTTAAATCAAGAATTGCCTAAATGATGACTGCACTTTGTGCAGGAATTTTAAATCACTACACAAAATTAATTCAAAATCATATGCACTATATATAAACAATACCTCTGCGCTGCTACACCACTACCTATGATATACACTGCGCAGTCAAGTAAAAAAAAGTGCAACAGTAAATTAATCCTACTACATCAAACAGGTGCACATGTCTACGATATCTACATTACATGAAAATTCCAGATATAATTATGCCAAATTTGTTTTATTGACGTGTATTCTTGTATTCATCCATATTTTTCCATGCACTTCCCATAAATACCGATGTTGGTAGAATCAAGTTTTGGGGTAAATTGGACTCATCCTTTACAACTGACAAGTGCATCTGTTTGATGTAAATGGTCTTACATACATAAACTGAATATGAGACTCTCAACATGTAGTCTATTCTACTTTAGCCATTATACATGCATGACAGAGCATTTCATATTTTTAAAGACACTATAGTTCAGTTTGAATATGCAGAACACCCTGAAATAGTACTGAGAAATTTAACAGCAGATGAGAGGATGCGAGTTGGAATGCATCTGTAGCTGTAAAGACAAGTTTGTGCTTTAAAAATCTGTAAAGGTGACCTTGTGAAAACATTCTAATACGTTGCCCCATAAAAATTATATTTACAAAAGTGGACAAATTGTACTACAACTAAAATGGGGTTAGTCTTACCAAATAGGACTTGTTTTCCTTTCTCTTTACAGACGTGTGATTGGGACTTTAGAAAAACCTAAATGCAATGAAAAATTCGGTTTATCCTCTATGTAAGACCTCATGAAATTAGCTTAGCATGAAATCTTCTATAAGAGGATCAAAGGATTACAAGGATTGTACAGCTTTATTCCGTAAAAGAGTCTTTACTCTAGTCTAACTCATGAATATCTTACACCAAGGTAAAAACCAAAAATTCAGGAAAAAAGTATGAAATTGGGGCTAATATGTGTTAAAATCTGACTGAAAATCGAATTGAGTAAAGTTTGGCCACAAAATTCAGGAAAAATCCTGAAAAATCACATTCATTAATATTACTACTATATCCATGATATATAAAGAAGGGAACAGCTATACCTTGGGTTGTTCTAAAATGACTGCTTTTCTCATCCATTCCATATAGAATGCAAGTGAGAAAGACAAAAACAACTCCCATCTTAGTCCAGTGTTTTAGTCCAGTACTAAAATTAATCCACTTTTGTTCAGAATTAAATTTAGTCCACTTTTGTGAATACAAGCAATATAGTATTTAGGCTCATGCAATGTGGGTTTAACATGACCTTATTAGACCTAATTAAAGCCCAAGGCACTTCAGTCATTTTTAATGGGCATTTATTACAATGATGAAAATGAATGTCAAGATTGTAAATATATTCACATAAACAAAGAAGCAAAAACACTGAAGCCAAAATCCTAAGCCAGAAGTTTTATAATGTAATTTTATTCTGATTTTTGACTGAATTTAGTTGTATCGGTGCATTGAAAACGTGGCACACTTAAAACATTCTGTAGAGGGTGCTTTTAAGGGGAAGGACACTAATTAAGTCAATATGTAAGTCACTTTCAAAACATAAAGATAAAACCCAAATGGTTCATAACTTAACTGTAAAATACACACACAAAAACCTTTTTTTAAAAGCATTGTGTAAAATTGCTATAGAAACTATGTATAAATATATAATCTTTGTTGTTCTCAAGTTTTCAATTCATTTCAAAAATTGATTACAAACAATTTATGGCCTCTTTTGTTGAGCCAAAATTCAGGATGGGAAGTATGTGCAAGCAAGTGCATAAACCAGCTCATTTGTATACAAGTCTCAAACAACAGACGCATTGTGTAGGAGTTGCATGATGCAATAGGATTTTTATGTTCCACTCATGCATGAAATAATGTACACCTATACCTTAATGGAATGGATGTTTAAGAAACGAACCTTTGATTCGTAAAAACCAGGGGGTACCTTTTTTGTAGGTAATATAATATCATTGGCTTGGATTCTCTTATTTTTGTCAAAGTATACAGGTCAAGAGTCAATGGGTTATTCCATCTGAAATTGGCACTCCTCTGTATAAAACATAGGTTTAAGTCTTCCACAGGGGAGTATGGATTTTAAATGGGACGGCCCACTGGTCATAGAATACAGACACAGGTTAATAATCACAAGACACAATGTTTGCAAACACGATCAAGCTGGGCAGTGCTTATGTAAAGTGTTCACACAAAAGATGAAAAGTGTTTGGGTGAGGCATTCATATGCTTAGACAAATAGTGGAGTGTTTAGGCAAACAGGGAGTTTATTCAAACAATAGAGGAGCAGGGCTGGAAATAATGGCAAATTTCCTGGAAATACAATCCAAATTTCCTTCCAAGATTGCAAAATTTCCCTTCAATTCTTATTTATTTAAAGGACAAAAAATTCCCTGCAAATTGCAAAATTTCCTGACAATGTCATTCTCAAATTCCCCACTTTCTCCAGGTGTGTAGGGAAGGGTAGTTAGACAAACATAGATGTAATTGCACAATTCCCTTAGCACCTATTCGATATCATGTGCTTTATTCTGTAAACAGAAGCAAGCACATGCAAGTAGGTGCAAAGGCTATAGCATAATTACGCCCTACAGACCAAGAACTTAAAGATACTTGAGGGCACACACTCCAACCCAAGTACAAATTGATGAGGTGCAGTCCGTGGCATAAGTCGCAAACGTGGTACCTATTGGGGAATAGGTAACCGATTCTGACTATGCATGTAATACATTCACACATATTAGGAGATTTCCGCGTTTTTTGTGATGGTCGAGAGCCGCGTCATAAAACAACGTTAAGCCCTGCAGTTAATCGATTTTGATCACCTTTGGGTATGTAGGCATTGAAACAGTTAGACGGTATACAAGATCATGGCTGCTTGGGTATTATGCCTCAAAATAAATATTGAAGCCCCAATATACGTGACTGTATTAAAAAAAAGGTATTTGTAGGAAAATGTGTTGAATAAACAGAAAACAGGCTTTCAAATTATTTTGCATGTTAGTAGTGCACATTCGAAGCCACCCCTGTTTTGTAATGGAACATCCATTTGATACATCGATCGTACTGTTTTCTCAAGTGTGAAAAAGACGAAAAAAACAGTAAATGAAAAAGAAGTGATTTGCAGCTGAGTTTGGTGGATTTAAAGGTAACAAACATGCAAAATAATGATGTGTGAACGGGGGTTCATTCATGGATTTAAGGAGAAACGATGGTTTTGGCCCTCGGGCAGGCCGGCGGGGGCGCTTCGCGACGCCCAGCGCCGGCCTGCCCTGGGCCAAAACAAGCGTTACTCATGAAAATCCATGAATAGACCCCTAATTTACTTCCTTGTTCGAATTCTGCATGGGGAACTAATGTTTAGAAATCGCAGCAAGAAGTACAACAGGGACATTCAGTGGGATAGTTAGTCTAAAGCCTTTAAAACTATTTCAATAATCAACAAAATCAGTGATGTAAATTGTATTCATCATAAGACTATGTGACTGGTCATATCATAAGGGCCACTTGCTGGCAGAATTCAACTTGAGATACTGATGAATATGAATAAAGGTGTGAAAAACTGAGGAAATAAAAGGAAATAAATATCTTGCACTTCACTTTACATCATAACACATGTCCGATTTAAAGGTGGGTGACACAATTGATAACCTTGTCTCCCCACTTTGCACCATCAAAATTGAGAATTTGGTTCATATTTTTAGATTTGATATTTCAAACAAAGATATCTCTGAATGTGGTCGACCACAATAATTAACTCGCACTGTGCTACGGTCCAATTTAGTACACATTTAGCTGCTACTCTCCAAACCACTGAACCGATTGAACTCAAAGTTTCAACAAGATGTTTTTTGTGATACACTCATGTGAGGGAGAAAACTTCATATGAAAAATTGAACCGCGATCGGGTAACCCACCTTTAACAGGAAAGGTGTTATTTTTAGCTCTCAAACCCTTTCAGCTGGTATCAAAAAATCTTCTCATTCATTTTTACCAACAAGTGTCCCCTTTTCAATGTGACCAAACACATTTACACTCGAATTAGCATAAAATATGTTCATATTATTACACAATGCCACATTCAGTAAAATTCATTCAATTTGTTTTGAGGAGACAACTCCCAAACTATCATGACAAGCCCAATTCCCTTGGACTGAACCCTAATTGCCGGGCTGCTCTCTTGGTCACATTCTCCATCAGCTCCTCTTTCTCTTGTGCCGTCAAGTACATAGGTAGGATGTCGTCTAGTGCTCCCGTTACCTCCATGGCATTTTTTTCTGATGAGACAAAGAGCTCTTCTGCTCTCTTGTGTCCAATGCGTTGGGTTTTTTGCAAGGCAAAAATGATAATCTGCAAAATGAGGATTCATTTTTATATCTCAAGATGACAATGGTGACAATACGGAGGCTTATAAAACAATTAAATCTGACCAGCAATGGAATTTACTTTTATAAAAGATTTTCCTTAAGTCATGCATATTCTGAAGTTTGGAAATAAGCTGTTTATAAGCTGTTTATCAAACCTCAAAGTTTCAGTTGAATTTAACTGCAAAAGTACTTATAGGAATGACATACCAAGAATTATTTGTGTAATGTAAGATGGCCCCACAACTGTGGTTAAATCACATTTTATTACAAATATGCAAATGAGCTCATTAATATTTATAATCTGCCCAAAACTATACAGCACATGACCTCATGTTCTATCACCGTGCAACATTTAAACTTCATTAACTAATCGGTTTAGTCTGTAGAGTGGACTAATGAATGTTCCTGTAGGGTGGATTAATGAATGTTCTATGTAAACATTCATTCATTCACCCATCCCTCCATGGGGGAGGGGGCAAAAATCTGAACTTTGTTCAGATTATGTCAGGGGATGAAACAACAGTTCATGCATTAAGTTAACCCCAACTCAGCATATGATATCAGGACCCAATATTATAGTATAATATGAAACTTCCATAAAATACCACTTATTTTTAATACTCTATAATATTTCATCAGGATCACTCTCCAAGGCATCCAACATTAAAGGGTCATGGTCTGGATGCTAATAGCCTCGTCCCCATTACCCCAGATTTTACCAGAAGTGGTCAAAATTTTGGTATCTGAAGAAAGCTACTATTTTTCACATTTACCCTGTGAAATCTTAGAGCTAAAGGATGTTTGGTTTAGATGTTATGAGCGAAAATGTGCTCTACTTTGGTCGACCAATATTAATTTTACACAGTACTCTAAGGGATTACAAAATTTTTAGCTCTCGCTTCAAAACAGGTAGAAATGTTGGCGTGGAACTTAACAGATGGGTTTTGGGGTGAAGGGCATTCTATCAAGATAATAAATATTGTATATAATTAAATTGGATCATCCCCTCTGTAGATATAATTAGCAGTAGGTCCCCATCAGAGTTTGTTTTACATTGAGCATTTTTCTTACCTCTGGAAACCACACATCTGTGAGGTAACTGGTGATCACAATATCTTCATCACCTTGGAGACAGTTCTCTTCATAGACTCTTCTTAGGAACATCAGTAGCTCATCTTGCTGTTAGAGTAAGATGAGCACAATAACACATTAACAGAAGACCATTAATATGGTTACTAGATCTACAGCTACAGAAAATTGATTCTCAAAACAATACTGCAACATTGCACTACAAAGGCTGTTCGAAATTACCATTAGTATTTTATCTACCACAAATCAGGTTAGAGAAGGTAAATAGAGTCTACTGTGTGTATTATTTTTAACAACAGCTCTAGAGCTTGGTATTTTTAATAATAACATGCATACTCAAAAATGGAGGTCATAATTTAACACACAGGTCACGGTAATGGTTATAGAAATACAATGTCTTGACAATTCGATAAAGTACAGTAGCCTGTATAATGATGACAAATTTCAGATACAAATTCTATGTGTACCAGTGTATGGTAAGGCTACCTGTGCAGTGAACTTAAACAAGCAGTTCTCGAACCCCAAGTGTTGTCTGCTTTCGCGGTCCATCTTTCCTTCTCTCCTCTTTTATAACTTGACCTCAGAGGACTTCTGACCTTTGCAATTTTCCTTTGACCTTTATTATCATGAATGTTCCCTGTTGCATGTATGGCCCAAGTTTGCTTGGAATTGGACTTCAACTTTTCAAAAAATGCCAATTTGATGTTTTCAGCCCACTAACCAGACCTCAGATGACCTTTGACCTTGGCATGTGACCCTTGCCCACATTATCATATAAAGGTCCCCAAGGGACATGTATGTCCAAGTTCTGTAGCAATTGGACTTTTTCTTCTTGAATGAGGCCAATTTGATGCTGGTAGCCCATTTTATAACTTTACCTCATGACCTTTGACCTTGGCATGTGACCTTTGACCTCATTATTTTATGAAGGTTCCCAAGGGCATCTACAATCCAAGTTCTGTAGATATTGGACTTTTACTTCTCAAATTAAGCCAATTTGATGTTTCAGCCTATTTTATAACTTGACCTCACATGACCTTTGCATGTGACCTTTGACCTCATTAACAAATGAAGGTTAGCAATGGACATCTATGAACCAAGTTCTGTAGCTATTGGACTTTTACTTTCTGAATTATATCAATTTGCTGTTTTCAGCCCATTTTATAACTTGACCTCATATGACCTTTGAATGTGACCCTTGACCTCCTCAGACGGAGGTTCCCAAGGAGCATCCATGACCCAATTTCTGTAGCAATTAGACTTCTACTTCTCGAATGAGAAACTATATTTGAAAATTAAACACGGCCATACAGACCATACAGCCACACGGTCAGAAAGAATTAAGGACTGGTAAGTGTCGCCTCCTGCAATTCTTACAGGCGACACAAAAATTGATTGCTTTAAAGGTGCAACGAGAGATTTCACATATCAGGTGTCCCTAAAAAATAGAAAGTACTGATTTTTGCCCTGATGTAAAGCTTTCCACTAAAAATATCCCCATCAGAAAGGATTAAGCTGAGAAATGTTTCTTGGGTACAAAAATGATTAAATTTCTAATTTCGTATAGGAGCAAATACAAAATTCAGCCTGTTTTACATTGAAATATAAGCAAATCAAAATCACCCTTTTTCTCTCTTTTAAGACATTTCTGTTGCCAAATAAGAAATCTATTGGGTGTCTAATCTATATGAAATTACTACTATGATACAATATTTGGGTCTCAAAATCTCTTGTTGCACCTTTAACACCAAATATTTTCTCATAAATACATTGAATGTTATTTTTACAACAACAAATGTATGATTAATTCCGATATTTGATTTTCACACTCCCTTTGTATTTCTTTTGTGTTGAAATTTAGGTGCTGTATTTTTGAAAATCAAGAATAGTCTACCTATCGGCAGCTACTCTTATTTCACTGTCAAGACTGCCTCACTTCCAATCTCCCAATCACTTTGTTACAAAAACAAAGAGCTCATTTCCAGCAACATGTGCAGGGGTACTTGGTGCTCATGTCTCACCCCAAGGTTTTTGCCCAAAAGATAACATCAGCTAATTTTGGGTCTAGACTAGCCATTCGGCCCCCGGGCAGAGGGTGTATTGAGTCAATCCCACAATGCACCAGTTTTGGGAAATTTCACCTCAATAATGTCATGTGATCTTACCTACCTCCTCTTCTTAACACATAAAAACAATGACTTTTACACTAATTTTAGCTCTCAAAGTGTTAGTACTTAGGGAATTTTTAGCATGATCATGAAATGTTTTGTGTTCCTCTAACTTCTTGAACACTTTATCCTGAAGTACTGACATGTGTTTTGTACAGTACAGTATAGGCATATTGCAATGCATTGTGGGATTGGTTCAAAACACCTTCAGGCCCTGGGTATGCACTTAGCATCCCACCCCACCCCTGGATTTTGAGTTTTTGGACATGCCCTTGGTTCCTATGAGCCTAACAAAAATGTGTCTCATCATCTCTGATATGAACAACAAACATAACTAATAAATAAGGACAATATCATGTCCAGATCTCACCTTGTCGTCATCAGTGATTGGTCCAAATCCCCTCATATACTTCAGCCTATTGTGGGCCTCTGCCCCGGGAGTGAAATATAATTTGTGTCTCATGGACTTCACTGTTCCTCGGAAAATCTTTAACAGGTGGTCCTGAAGAGGTAAACAATATAACCAGAAAATGAAATGATACAATAAGTTACAGCTTTGTATACTCATACAAAAATATGTAGAAAGTTCAGATATACAAACACCATTCATTTTTCCAACACAATATTGTTATTTGTAACTAACTTTAACATGGGCAGATCATTCAGTGTATTTACCACCAAATTGTGAAGTTAAGTTATTCTATTTACATGTATACTACGAATGAAGCCAACTAGGCATTTGTGCTCAAAAGGGACTTGAGACACCCCTAATGACACATTAAAACTTTCGATGCGCCCAGGACTAGCAGCGGTCCCATGATAGCATCGATACGCCCACCAGACGTCACTGACCTTGTGCTCATTTTTGTACCTTCCCAAGGCTCCACTTGCGGCAAGGCCTGATGGGGTTACTAGTGGATCCTTCGTAAGTATACATGTATAAAAATAGAATAACTTACAATTTTGGTTTGAGATATTATATTCTCCATTATATTAAATACGAAATGATCCAACTAGTGCATGACTGCCACACTGGTCCTAGGTGGCGGCAGTGAGCCGGTATTCGTCTCAGTTGTAGCGGGGTTCCGCCAGTGAAGTTTGAAGTTTAATGGAAGCTGAAATAATTTTGCCCCAAGATACTGCCATATACATCAGCACATCGGTTCAAAGCCCACTAAAGTATAAAAACCGGCATCTCACCTTATGGAGCATTTGTTGATAAGGATGCATAGCATCCCTCCTCTTATTCTGATTGCTTTGCTGACAGGATGGTTTTGGCCCGGTTGATCTGATTACTTTGTCAAGGACGTCGTTCATATAAATATTCTGAAAACTTTTTGTAGGCCGTCCTCCATCCGCTGATTCCATTATAATCAGATATGTTCAACTCCTAAGGAAAAGAAAGATGTTGCCTGATTCTAATTTTCATGCGCATGCGGTGGTTTAAAGGCGATGTCAATGTCCAGTGACGAGGGCTTTCACTTTCAAAGAATCAGAGATGAGGGAAGTGACCGAGCGTGAAAATGGTTGTTTTGTTGCAGGTTTGTAACTTAAAATGTAAGGTTTAGTTAGTGTGATGAAGACGTGGGTCATGTATAGAGGAATCCAAGATTCCTTAAGAAGGCAAGTAGTAATTAAGGGTTGGTAATGTCGGAGGCTGGACTGGCAAAGCTGTTTACATCCAGGATCAGTACTAGTAATTCTGGGAAGCTCTGGAAGAGTATAGGCTGAGGTGCATAATTGAGTGTCTGTGTGTTGGCCATGAAACCAGCAAGAGGAATAGAGTGAACATAGTGAGAATCTATATACTTCTTGTTCTCTAGATAAGCTGAATTTTTGAGAACATCGTCTGGTACTCAGTGGTTAGTTTGCAGCCCATCAGAAGGAATGATGTATTTCTAGTCAAATCGAGAAGAGTGGCTGCTTTTGTCCAATGTTCAAACGGTTCAGCCGGCGACCGTACGGGAGGAAGTAAGTAAGCTGTTATATACACCCGCATTTAGCTATACTGTACCAAAATTTATAGGTTCGTTTTGCGGACTTGTAAGGTGGAAAAATCACTCGGCTTGACAAATACATGACTGAAAAGTAAACACGTTCACAGCGCATTTGTTCAGTGAGAAGCTACCCAGACCAGATGATCACAAATTGCCACAACGATAATCGAGATTTACGTGGGTGTTGTTGAAAATTGGGCGGCATTGAGTAGACACAAGCTGTGTGAATGTGATGTGAAGTGAGGGTAACGGCAGAATAGAATGGGATCAAACCTTGTGTTTTTTGACCGGACGTTTGAAGAGTCAAGTCTACTATAAAAAATAATGAGGTGTTGGCTTCTTCTTGTCCCGCCCGCCAGGGAGGCAGCTCTTCTGAAAAAACCCCCCCCTCCCCATCTATGAACTCCCCCTCTCCCTCCATCACCTTTATTGCCTCATCCCCTCAATCACACCTCCATCCTTTACGTTGAAGGCGAGCTTGAGAGAGATGCCACACCGACAAGTGTAGAGATTTAGCCTTTTGAGCGACACTCTTTTGTTTCTTCCGTCCACCACAACGATTTTGCCTAAAAGGAATCAGTCTTGGAGGTCTCCAACAACAAGCTGACAGTCTTAAAAACCAAACCAGACGTGGGCCAAAAGGGGGCTTACAAGATGTATCTTACTGGCCCAGATTGCTTTGTAACTTTTGTTGTACCTTCGCCAAAATTGTTAACGGTGGTGGAATTTGGTGGAAAGACGTATGCAATCAGGTTCTCCCAACTTATTGAAAAACAGTCTCTGACCCAGGCTTTCGCGTCCGCTAGCCACGTGCAGAAAAAAGTTGGGAGCTGGTAATGTTGTTTGAAAACAGATCTACTATGGGCCGGTATAAAAGTCTTAGAAAAATCATCTGGCAATACACGGCTGTTGAAATGCCACTCCCCAGTTGATACCGAATAGGCATCATTTGGCTGATTTTCCTTTGGAAAAGCTGTACCTCGAGAAAGTTAATAACTCTCGGGTTAGATGTTCCGCCTTGAGGGTAGTTGAAAGATATAGGCACCAAGTGAGGAGGGGGAGGGGGATGGGTGCAGTGTACATGAGGTACCTCGTGTTCCTCCTGGAGGTTGATTATGAGGGCAACTACGAGTGAATTTGTCTGATTATTTCACTGACTTACCATAACCATCTGTTTGAATCGCTGTTTTTTAAGAGCGTATTAGACCGCTAGCAACTCTAGTATTAATATGGAGATTTCCTTATTATCTTCGACCATTACTCCCTTAAATTTTGTGGGATCTCATGAAGGCTTCCCAATCTCGAAGCATACGTAGTGGTAAACTGCGATGAGGTATCTCGTGGAACTCTTTTCACCATAAGAATTTCTGAGTTGCATTACCATCGTAGATGTTACACGATCTTTGGCTTTAATTGGAACTAGACGGTGTAGATCGTAACGTTATTAGTCTCGCTAGTTAGTAATCCCGAAGGTTTAACGGAGAGTATCCCCACAACTTGAGAAGGGAGAAGGTCTACTAAGCTGCAGCTGATTCTTTTGACAGCGGGAGCCTAGATGAGCATGAGATAAATTATCTTCAGAATGAGAAGATACTATCCACAGTTTTGTGATTCTTCATCTGTAGGAAAAATGTGGTTTTCCTTCAAGTCCAGAATAGATGCTAAAAACTCCGATTATGACTTGAGATTGGAGATTAGATTTCTTGTGGTGTATCCAGAACCCAGCTCTTTCAACCATCTTCAATAACCAAAGTTAACTGACTTCTCAGACTCGATTAGTTTGAAGCTACAAACAATCAATCATCGAGATAGATAAATATTTGGATACCCCTTCTTCTCTCAAGATGTTCTGCCACTGCTTCTACTCGCGTGAAACGGTAAGGAGAAGACGAATGGTATAGAGCTCGAAAAGGTAAGTAAGACTGGTTGTCTAAACAGAAGCGAAGCTACCTTTGATGAAGAAAAACTGGAACGTAAAGGTTGGCGTCTTAAAATCCAATGTCGCACAAACCAGCCCTTCTTCAATTCTTAGAAGCTGATAGAGCAATCATTCTGAAAAGCTTCGGACGAAATAAATCTGTTAAGAGGGCGTAGATTTTGAACAGTCTGGACTGGTCTCCTGTTGTCTATTGGAAAAATAAAATTTTTTTCCTAACAAATTCCTTCACTTCGTTTTTGAAAAACATAGCTTAAATGTCTCTTCTGCATATGCGTAGAGCAAAAAACTGACTTTCAACAGTGGAAACTGCAAAATGCGTAATTACTGAAGTTGTTTGAGAACCCATTCAGACCGAGGTTAGCGACCGCCACGCCGGGAGGAATAACTTCAGATGCCCCTCCGCTGGCCGTCATAGGTAGGTAGGAATCCAATTGTATCTTCTTCTCTACTCGCGCCACATCTGGTGCCTCTATGTCTGGAGTAGGAAGCATAACTTCTGTACTGTCTAGAGCTCTATAAGGTAGAGTAGAGTCGTAGCCGACTTCCGGAAGGAACCTCTGTCCCTTCTGAAGGCAGAAAATAACTAGGAGCGGAAGTCCTTCTGCGAAAGCCATAATCGAAAGGTCTGGACTCTAATGGTCAAATCTTGAAGAACCTCTGGTCTTGTAGCCTTAGCAACTTGATCCAGCAGCTAAACTCATTCTTCTTCTAGAGAGGATAAACTTGACCACTGTCTTCCCAAAAAAGAATCTTTACCTTCTAGGAGATTGGGAGAACTTCTTTGGCGGCTGTAAATTTCAAGCGGTCAACTGCATTTCTTATTCCCAGAGCCACTACTTGTAAGCAATCTAGTAAAAAGGCCAGTAGAACAGGATGAAGATCTCTCTCACAGTATAAAGGCTTCAACACAGCCGTGGTTGTACATCGACGGGTTCACCACTTTTACATCGTATGAAAGAAAGGAAACAAAGATAATTAAGTCGAAGCCATGCAATTACATGTCTTGTATTAAAGAGAATTATATACTATTGATTAGAAGAAACTTCAAAAATTTGAAAAAAACATTGCCTTTGGTTTAAAAATGCAGCCAAACTAGGGAATTGGCTGAATTCAGTGAAAAATTCCAATATGGCGGCCATGAAGTATGATTTGTATAAACATGGTCAGAAAAGATAACTAAGTCGAAGCCGCCAATTAACACGTCTTAATGAAAAGATAAAACGTTATAACAATTACTTAAGACTTTAAAAAAATGGAAGACAAAAATTGTAACCTTGGTTTGAAAAAGAAAAAGCAGGAAATCTAGGAAAATGATTTTGCCTTTTAGTAAAAAAAAACTTGTTCCAATATGGCGGCTAGGAACAAATGTCCCAGGTGGGCTAAACCCTGTGTCAATGGCAACCAATAGACGGCTCTACAATAGGCCTCCAATAAAGCATGTATAGGATGCTAAGAGAAAGGCCTACAATCGGAGTCAATCTAATTACGGGCAATCTGTTCCAAAAATCGAAGATCAACATTACTTGCCTCATTCCAAGAAATCAATTATATGGAAAAGGGTGTTATGTTCTAGAAGAACCGCCTCCAATACCGGCTGGTGGGCATGGTCTTGGCCTGCGTAAGATTTACTCATCAGACTACATCATATCCAGCATGGTCTGGGACCATAGGAGCTGAGAAGATTTCAAAATCTTCCATCAACATGTAGGGAAAGACTCAGGAAGTTCCATCTGAGAAGGGAGTCATCAGAAATAGCAGAATCACATTTCAAAACCTCGATGAACCAAAACTGCCGCCAGAAGGACGCAAGAGCACATAGGGAGTAGGTACTGTAGGTCTTCGAAAACTTCCGTCAGGAAAGAGTCAATATCGGAATAAGGAGCTCAATAATCTGAGAAAATATCTTTACCAATTTCGTATCTCAATCAAATCAGAGCCTATACCCCCAAAGCTATTACCAGTGCGTCTAAACGGAAGTGCCTTGAATAGAATGGCAATGAGGGAGAAGCATCAGCCGGAATTGGTTGAGTAGCCTTAACGAGCTTAACTGGGACTGTATCAATAGGGAGCTGACCTCGAGGATGGCTCTTGTTACGATGATGAATCACTTGTAAGGTCATGAGAGGATTAGATCCCTATCAACATGATTCAGACGTAAAACTTCCGGATCATGTACACCATGGTGTGAAATAGACTTCCCTATTCACAGGTTATAGCTTTCTTAACTCTAGACTTGTTAGAAACATCCTTTGGCCTGAAAACAAATATGTCTGACATCGTTCAATTCGATCTTTATCTGGAAGAATCCTTCTAAGAGGGCAATGTCATCTATACTAGAGGACCGTTTCTGTCTAAGTTGAAAACGTTGAGAAGCCACTGTTTTCTTGTCTTACATGATCAGAACTTGGTCTAATAGTTTTATGAGAAGAATATCCGCTTTGTCTTGAACCCGAAGAATCCTTAGACTGTGAAGAACTACATGAAGGAGAGCATCAGATCTTCGTATCAGGATAGGAGAATCTTATGACTATTCTACTACTTTGTGAGACTTTGTAGGCGTAGAGGAGAAAGTATTTTAAACCTTAGAGCTATCCCTGTCGGGAGAACGTGGCAGCAGTGAGTGATGACTGGAACGCCTATCTCGAAGAAGACTAATCTATTCATCATGGTCATAAAATAGCACTCTCTCAGTGATCGTCGGCTACGGAACTATCACTGGAAGACTTGCGTTAGTGGACTGCGGCCCCTGGAAAGGGGGGGAAGCGATGTTTTTTTGTCTAGAAGTACAACAGTAGATAGATCCTTATCCTTCCTAGTAACAGATGAATATACAGATGGAGAAGAAATCTTTGGACACTACGACGAGGCTAGTCGTTGACTTGACCGGAAGGAGACGGAGAGAACATTGCCGTGAAGACGATAGGTACGAACCCGGACGTTGGGCCCGATGGAGAAGGGGGTAGTATAATTTGAAAACTCGATGGCGGCCCGACGGTTGAATCGGCAGAGGAACGGTTGAATCGGCGGAGGAATAATTCACACCCGGAGAACCACGGAGAGGCCCGAAAGTTACTAGGTGACGGAACTCTGTGGACCGGACGAATGTGGGTAAGCACTGGTTGTAATGTTCTTGGAAGAAAGAAGAAAGAGGAGAATTAAATTCTCTAATCGTTAATACACCTCTGCAGAACAACACTTAACTCCTGCGAAGCCAAGGAGGGAAAATTGTCTTCATGGAAGCATATATAACTCCGCCATCACCATACAAGTCTCATGTTGCCTCTGGACATAAAACTCAGACCCGATCGGTTTATACTATCGTAACATCGGCGGCCCCTGCCGCCAACATAATTAGTCATAGTATGGTTACGTAATACAAGGCCGTTTCAAGAGGTGAAGAGCCTGATTATAAAATTCCATCATAATCGGAGGTACTTTCTAAACATCATCCATACGGGCACCCAGGCCGCCAGAAAGACGCCCAGAATTACGGTGCATCGCGGTTTACCGTTATTCATAACCATACCGCATCAATAATTCTTAACAAAGGCCGCTGGGCTTCATTCAATGCCGCCACGGAAGTCGCCCTCAGCTCTAAATCAACTGCAACACTACGGCCGCCGGTGGATGAGCGTTGGTTGTAAGGTTGATTAAGTTTCACACAACGGATAAAAGAGCCAGACTGACTTCACAAGTATGTGAATTATCAATGGACTGAGGCAGAATTTCTATGGGCTGGTAAGACTGAGACGTCGTGAGATCACTTGAGAGTATTGTACCGTCCAATGAGGCCACGGCGGATTTCTTCTGACCCGTCTTATAGAGACGGCCCCAGTGGGCTACTCAACCGTTGATAATCTTCCAATGTCACCAAGAATGGAAGGAGTGGAATAGACCAGCCAGTCGTAAATGTAATCACTTAAGCCACTCGGAATGATATAAATCAACGGCCCCTTATCAGTACAAACTGCAGAGGGTGTGGCTGGACGATGCCCTATAAACTGTCTAATAGACTGTGGAGCAACCGTAGGAAATAACGTCTCGAAGCTTAGATCAAAGATAGAACTTGACAGCTGTTTTTGAAGAAGAAGTCTGGTTGAGTGGTAGAGGTAGTAGCTTCACCGGTGAAGCCCGGAGGGGAGTTGCCTGAACGGAGAGGCGCTTTAAGCCTGGCCTTTTGCTCTTTAACTTTCTTCCATATTCTGCCATTTCATTCAAAGAATTCTGGATCTCAATTCTGTTCTACCCTTGTGTATTTACAAGGTCTCTCTCTTGAACAACCTTTGCACTTGCAGATTACAATTCATAGGGTCTTTTGTTTGTCATCAAAGGAACTCTTTACATCCAGAGCATCTTCGAATCGGTTTCTTCATTCTCAAATCAAAGTAAAACATACGATAGTATGACCGCACCGAGAATCGGGAGTTCCAAAAGGGGTAGAGCAGAATAAGGCCAATGAGACAAGACTGACGACAGAAGACACAGGGCACCCCCCCAAAAATTTTGAGAAAATTTGAGATTCATCGGCAAGAGCTGGTAGTACGCTGTGAGAACACAATGACATGGTTCAGCACCGGGCGGACTATACAAGGGCGAAAGTAAAAATATAAAATAATGCCAAGGGAGCAGACACGAGACAGGGACATAACCCCAACATACCCTGGCGGTCTAGGTTGACGTACATAGGGGGGAGCTACACCTGGCCAAGGAATAAGCCCACTTAACACCCGCATTACTAGCGCGAAACAAATGGCCTT
This sequence comes from Ophioderma brevispina, assembly GCA_023653785.1. Classification (NCBI taxonomy): domain Eukaryota; kingdom Metazoa; phylum Echinodermata; class Ophiuroidea; order Amphilepidida; family Ophiodermatidae; genus Ophioderma; species Ophioderma brevispina. The sequence continues at coordinate 28,488 of JAMKCH010003423.1, read as the reverse complement.
AGGCTCGCGGGGCAAACCAGTTAAGGGCTAATCTATTAATACCGGTGTTCTGTCTAGCTGTCTGGTCTGTGTGTCTGACCGTGTCTATTGTCTTCCGAGGGTCGGCACGGTCCTGAAATTGCTGGGCGGGTGCCCCCCTTGACCGAACGAAGACCGAGTTTTGTATTGGGTAGTGATCAAGGTCATCGGGGGTCCATTCGGGTCAAAAGAGGTCCAATGGACCGGATCTGTTTTCTTCTCGGAGACCTAGGGTCGCACGGTCCTAACTTGGTGGGTGGGTGGTGCCCCTTGACTTTCTGAATACCGAGTTTGGTATTGGTTAGTGGGATCAAAGGTCGTCGGGGTCTTCAAGTCAAAAGAGGTCAAATGGGTTAAACTTGGTGGTCTTGAACATAACTTGGAGGGTTGGGTCGATTTTTGATGGCCGAAAATTTTGAAGGTCACACAGGTCATTAGAGGTAATCCCGGTTCATTTAAGGTCAAAGTCTATTTTCTTCGGAGACCGAGGGGCCCACGTTCCTGAAACTTGGTGGGTGGGTGCCCCTTGACCATTCTAAAGACCTTTAAGGGTCCGGCAAGGTCATCATGGGTCATCAAAGGTCCAAGAAGGTCAAATGTGGTAAACGTTGTGGTATGGACATGAACTTGGAGGGGTGGTCGATTGTTGATGCCAAAATTTTGAAGGTCACGACAAGGTCATTAGGGTTCATTCAAGGCTCAAATGAGGTCAAGTCTATGATTGTGGGGTCTATTTTTGATGCGAAAATTTGTGAGGTGACTGAAAGGTCATCCAGGGTCATTCAAGGTAAATTAGGTTACAACGTCGATCGTTCTCGGACACCGAGGGTCGCACGTTCCTGAACCTTGGTTGGGTGAGTGCCTCTTTGACGTCCGAAAGACAGAGGTCTGTATTGGTTAGTGGAAAAAAAGGTCATCATCAGGGGCATTCAAGGTCAAATGAGGTAAATGGGTACACGTTGCTGTATCCGACGAAACTTGTGGCCGGGTCATTTTTTGATGTTGAATATTTTGAAGGTCACGACAGGTCATCAGGGGTCTTCAAAGGTCAATGAGGTTAACGTTGGTTTCTCGATACCGATGGTCGTACGTTCCTGAACCTTGGTTGTGAGTGCCTCTTGACCGTCCTAAGACAGAGGTTGTATTGGTTAGTGGATTAAATCACAGGGTTGCATTCAAGTTTCACATGAGGTTCCAAATGGGGTAAACGTGGTGTATCCAGACGAACTTGGTGCTGGGTCCGATTGTTGAGCCGAAAAATTGTTGAAGGTCATGGTGACAGGTCATTAAAGGGGATCATTCAAAGGTCAGCAAAGTGATGTCAAATGGAGTAATGTTGGTGTATGGACCTGCACTTGGACCGGTGGGGGTGTTGGGTGTTGAATGCAGCACTCTTAAAGGTCACAGGTCATCGGGGTTTTACGAGTGTACCCAAGGTCAGAAAAGCACCCTCCCGTGGTTCATAAACAAAATTCACAATGACTATTTGTAATAAATTGACTTGCCAGATGTAATTCAAAACAATGATTTTTAATATATACATAAAGGAATTCTGATCAACAACACTTAACCTGCAACAAAAATATCTATATGTCTTACCTTAAAAATCAAATTAACACACAACCTCACATAAATCATACCACAGTTCTTGTTGGTCGCACCCGTCTCTTGGTCGATCTTCAGATCCACGTAAAATCTTGGCGACACAATAGCAATTCTTGCTGGTACAGTTCAACATAGTTTCGCGAAATCGCAAAAGTCCTTTGGGTCTAGACCCGGCAGAGAGTAATTTCTAAACTCGGATAGACTTGAAGAACATACTGGAAGATAACTGCAGCTGATGGTATAAACATTTGTCCATACAGGTACTCAGTCCATTAAAGGTGAATGTCATGGTACAGAAGCAATGTCCTGTGGAATTTTAATGTTAACCTTGTTTTTCCAAGGCATCAAGTTTTGAGAGCTTGACAATTTAGCAACTGTTAGAATAATAATAAAGAACATAAACATTTATAAAATCAAAGTTATGAAAGTTCTCCACATTCTGTTTGAGAGGTTCACTCAATAAATCTCTTGACAACTGGCAAAGAGAATACTTTGCAACACAATTTGTTCCTTAGCAAAAATTTCCCATGATGCAACAACCTGCGGAGACAAGCCGAACATGTCTCATTCTTTCCCAGTCGCGTGAAATGAAAACATATTTAAAGGAAGTCCAAAATCTTCCACTCCTGCGCCTGATGTTTTGACATAAGCCCAATTATACCAAAGTCTGTGTCCATCACCGGTGTGCAATCTTTGCTTCCTATAGGTGTAAACAAAGAGCCTCTAGGCACTTCTGAGAATGAAGAGTGAGATATAAGACCACTTGTGGCGGCCTAGTCTGCGGCCTTTTCTGACAGTTCTTCAGGATGTTTCCCACACTGTCCATTTTTAGAAATTAGGGGCAATTCGTAAGTCATGTTATTGAACAACACCATTGCAAGGTCATATTTTCAATGTTCTCCCACTCATATATATGATTAAAATTTAACATGAATAATACAATACAGAAAAAAAAATAATATGAATTTTGGGAGAGTTCTGTTCACAGGGGTCATAATGCAAGGCAACTGAGGTAAAATTGGGTAAACTTGGTGTATCCTACGAAACTTGGTGGGCCAAAAATGGTAAAGGTCATGACGAGGTCTATCCAGGTCAAAAGGCACCTCTGAAAACAGGGGACAATTTCATGGACAGGTGATTGCGAAACCCAGTTGATCGCGGAAACCCAGGTGATCGCGAAACCCACTTGATCGCCTGGAAACCCGGAACCGCCTATAGTACATAATATATATCTGATACATGTTAACAGCTTTTTTTTCCGAATTCCACTTCTTAGAAAACACTTCCGAATTCCACTTCTTAGAAATCTCCCGAATTTCCACTCTTAGAATGCTTCCGAATTCCACTCCATAGAATCTTCCGAATTCCACTCCTTAGCAAACTTCCGGATTCCAGTCTAAAGAAAACATCTCCAAACTTCACCAAACACATCATCATCCAAGACTCGACGACCGTAGTAGAGGTAGATGTTTATCAGATATTATATACATAAACAAACGCCGATAAATCGGCGATAATAAAGGGGGAGGGAGGGAAAATATTATGTAAATATCCCATTAAAATTTTCACATGGTTTGCCCCAACTGAGACACAAAAAAGAGTAAAGGTCAGTGACGTCATGGTTGGGCGTATCGATGCTAGCATGGGACCGCTTCTAGGCATGGGCGCATCACAAGTTTAATGTGGCATTGGGTGTCTCAAGGGCCTTTGAGCACAAAAAAACAATGTACTATTGGATCATTTCGTAAGTATATAATGGATGTGAATGAAATAGAAAAAACTGTTTCCCAGAATGTCAATCCACTGAACATTAATACAACCATGATGGCTTGGGACCAGCAAGGTTTCACTTCTTTGATCAAAACTGACTGATTTACATAATGACTTTGTGTCATGCCAAGCTGACATTTGACCTTCTGTCCCTGAACACCCATACGACCCATCGGCTGGTATATCTCTTACTTTAGATCCTTAACCATTACAAAGTTGGGAGCTGCTGTTATAGACCCGGCCTCATAAACAAAAAAACAGGGCCAAACATGATTGTATGTTATAATGTTTTGACATTTTGTTCACGCCAGATTTATTTTTCATCACTTTCAACAACATGCAGCTAATGTGAAAATAAAGCACAAAAATTCATTACTGTCGTGTATAGGTAAAAACAGTGGGCCCAGCTCTACTTTGATGTTCAATGCAGATTAATTTCTAAATGGTCCTTTCCTTTTCAAGACAGTTGCAATGTTACTGGTGTAAGTGCTTACTCTCAATTCAGGCAATCATTTCGGTTCAACACTTCTGTCCCAGATTCCAATCTCAGCACAAACAGACTCATTCTGAGCATTGGGAATGAGGGATTTTTATACATTTTTAACAAATGGACATGTTTTCATTGTATATGTATGATGTATTTTCAGAGAAACACATTCCCAATCTGGGGATACTTTCGGGCATTACTTTCTCAATATTACCTTTGGTTGGAGGTCTCTTGGTATGTAGTATGTATTTTCAGAGAATCACATCCATCTGGGTTACTTTGGGGCATTACTTTCTCAATATTTACCTTTGGTTGAGGTATCTTGAGATGTATATGTATTTAGAGAAATCACATCCTCTGAGGATACTTTGGGGCATTACTTCTCAATTTACCTTTGGTTGAGGTCTCTGAGTATGTATGTATGTATTTTCAGAGAAATCACATCCATCTGGGATTAATTTGGGGCAGTACTCTTTTCAATATTTACCGTTGTGGGGTCTCTTGAGTATGTATGTATGTATTTTCCAGAAGAGAAATCACATCCATCTGGGAACTTTGGGGCCAGTACTGTCTCAATATTTACCTTTGGTTGAGGTATCTGAGTATGTTGTAGTAATTTTCAGGAGAAATCACATCATCTGGGAGACCCTTTGGGGCATTCCTTTCTCAATATTTAACTTTGTTGAGGCTATTGAGGATGTATGTATTTTCAGAGAATCACATACATGGGGATAATTTGGGGAATTACTTTCTCAATATTACCTTTGGTGAGGTATTTGAGTATGTATGTATGTATTTTCCGAGAAATCAATCCATCTGTGGATACTTCGGGCATATTCTCAATATTTACCTTGGGTGAGTATCTTGGACATATGTATGATGTATTTTCAGAGAAATCACATCCATCTGGGATACTGTTGGGGCATTACTTTCCAATATTTACCTTGGTTGAAGTCTCTTAGATGTTGTATTATGTATTTCAGAGAAACCACATCCATTGGATACTTTGGGGCATACTTTATCACTATTTACCTTTGGTTGAGTGTTGTTGTGGTCTCTTGAGTAGTATGTTATGTATGTTCAGAGAAATCACATCCATCTGGGATACTTTGGGGCATACTTTCTCCATATTTACCTTTAGTTGATGTCTCTGAGTATGTATGTAGTTATTTTCAGATGGAAAGAAATCACATCCATCTGGGATACTTTGGGGCATACTTTGCCAATAATTCCTTTGGTTGAGGTCTTTGAGGATGTATGTATGTATTTTCAGAGAAATCACAGCACCTGGGGATAACTTGGGGCATTACACTTACTTGGCATGCAATATTACCTTTGGTTGAGTGAGGTCTCTTGAGTAGTATTGTAGTATTTCAGAGGAAATCACATCCTCTGGGATACTTTGGGGCATGACATACTTTGCAATATTTACCTTTGTCTAGTGTCTCTTGAGAATGTATTGCATCAGCCGTCTTGTAATTGGTTAAAACTCTTCTGTCCTGTAATAAACAGATAAAATTGCTGATTACAAGAAGTCATACGATGTGGTTGTTGTGATATATGATATGGTGATGATAAAGTTAACCCAAACTCAAAGTAAAAAAGTATTGCATCACCTGAGAGCTTTGGCTATGTATTAACTTTAACCTTCGTCAGTAATTCTCAAACAAAATCTGGCTATGAACGACGCACACCCCGAAGTACGTGACGAACGATGACAACGAGAATCCAAATACGCGATTCAACAGACGCACAAAGCCATTGTTCAGAGATTATGACGGCGATTATAGGCTTGTTCACTCAATGATGGTATAGGTGTTGAGATAAATTACTTGTAGAGGTCATCAGCTAGGATTATTATATATGATATGATTTCGGTATTACAAATGCGATTGGTTAAAAGGGTACACGGGAACAACCCTACTGTGCCCCCCCACACAGATCCGGGATGGATCGGGCTGGTCAGGATATTTATTCAAACCAGTAGATATAAACCAGAAATGTGCAATTTGGTTTTTTGCAGTTCTTCACAACCAAAGCCCCTTCTTCACAAATGACCTTTTCTAGCCTAAACAAACTTGTGAAGCCAAGCACAGTTGTTCAACGAAAAGCAGCACACATTTTTAAAGGCCTATATGAACAATCTTGTTGCTAACAGTCCAATGCAGCATGCACAAACCAACGAGAAGTAGGTGCATAGTTGTGGATTTATGCAAGTTATCACACAAAATGGACGGATGGGCCTGTGGAAAGCAAAAAGAATTCTAAGTGATATATTAAGTTCTCTTTGCAATGTAATTCTTGCAAGGATATCTTGTTGTTATGTTGTCACCCTTCAAGTGAGTCAAACCAACTTTGCTCTTTCAAAAACATTTGGAATCTTACAGCAGAGAAAAGGACTTGCCATGCACATTCTACAAAATTTGGATACAGCCTTCCTGCAGATGTTAGATGTCCTTGTAACAAACTTGAGTCTGAGGGCTCATTCATAAAACATGTCTGATGTTTTATTTATACACATACATTTTATTGGCATTAGCCACCTATATCTTTAGTTTTGTACTGGTGAATGAGGCCTCCTTGGAAACAGTGGCATTTAAGCATTGAAGGGATTACCCTGCCTAAAGAAAAGATTAAATAATTTTGTTTGGTTGTTCAAACATATTCATAAACATACATCACACTAAACCATTTCTACTCTCAACACATCGCACACACACAACATGTACACACATTCATGCATGTTTCATGCATGCACGTGCACCACAACACACTAAATGAAAACACAAAAAACACAAGACATACTTTTCTAATAATTCCTCATCAATATCAGAACTATCCTCTTCTGTATCAATGGACTGGTCTTGGTTCTCGCCAAGCGGTGTTCCTGTTTTCCACACTGGCGAGTCCATACTTTTATACGGCGTGTCACATGGTGGAGTCAGAGGAGAGGTCGGTGTACCTTCAAGTGGTAATCCAGCTCTCATTGAGGGAGTGCAGGTGATGGAAAGAGGCGCTGTGGGTGGGGGACTGACATCGGAATAAACTGAAATATACAATGATACAATTTATTAAGACTCATAAAAACAAACAAATACTTCAAGCTCAATAAGTCCCATGAGGTGTTGCAATTGGATATTTTCAAATATTAGCCTTAGGACATTCTGTTAATTCAAGATTACAACTTTAATTGTCAAAATACAGTGTTCACCAAATGCATGTGTCGTCTGCTGTCACGGTTGTGAATGGGGAAAAAGGTCACCAAGTTCACATGAGGTCACCAACATGTGAAGCACCACCCAAGGACATTACATGCAAGTGCCACGAAAATGTGTACACATATGTGGAAACAATGGGTAGTGGGTTTAGGGTTAACATTTTTGCCACAGACAGACAGACACACACACACAGATACACACTACCAAAGCGATCCCTAGGTGCCCTCTTGCAGATGACACACAAAATATTGCTGCTAAATACTTTTTCAATGGGGTAGAATTCAATTTAGAGTTGATGACACAAAACTTTGGTCACTAGCACTATACACGCTTGCAGGCATGCTTGCATGCATGCATGCATGCATGCATTCATATGGATGAAATAAAGCATGCATGCATGCTTGCTAAATAACAAGCATGTGGATAGACTTTTGCAACACTCCATGGAGACAGTCAGACCAATTAGAATTTTAAAACATCACACCAATATTGGTCTAACCCTGGGGTTCTCAATTATATTAGCTAAAGGGCCAGAGAATGTCGAACACACTTGAAAGTTCCCTACCTGAGGACCAAATACACCTGAATTTCTTATGTTTCTCTTTATAATAACATACCTGCCAACATTGAGAACCCAAAAATCAGAATGCATGTGTCGTGAACAACATCATGAAAGCCCTTATGGGTGGTGTCTATTTGTGACTCCGCTTTAAGGCCTCTAGTGGAGTAGACAGGGGCAGAGTCTTCTGAAGTTACTGGGTTTCTGTGTATATTAAGCTGCAGGAAGAGCTTCAGGAGCCCAAAAAATATTTCAGGACTTTTCTGGCAATTATTTCAAGATTTGTTTTAAATTTCAGAAATAGGGATATCCCTATTTTTTGCAATTTTGGAAGTTCAAAATAGGGATGATTCCTATAAAACAGGGAAGGTTGGCAGGTATGTAATAATTAGAGCAAGTCGAGGGCCAAAAATCAATGGTTGGCGGACCGGATTTGGTCCGTGGGCCGCCTTTTGAAAACCCCTGGGCTAACCAATTGGAAACCATACTTGCGTGTTTATGCTTCACACAGGCTCAAGAAAAGGAAAACTGCCAAATACTGTGGCAGGGATTATGGTAGAGTTTGCATGCAAGCTCCAGTAGATTTAGAATTGACAAGTACTGCTTAAAATATTTTATTACTTTTGGATGTTTTTTGATAGCTGGTTTGAAATTATACACTGAAGTATATTAATATGTGCATTTTCAATTATAACCAAGCCTAAAGCTGTCATTGAAAAATCACTTCCTATTGATTTGGAAATGCGTCGGCTAACGTATGATTCTCTTGCAAACAAATCAATTTTCCCCTCCCTTTGGTAGGTATGTTCAGATTTACTGTCAAAGAAGGCTCTCTTCACCAGAATTTACAAAGGTTTCTTTGTAGTTTGATGAAACATTTTTTTTTACTTAACTTTGCTTTTTCTAAAAAGAGGACAACAACTACTCCTTATATTATCACAAAATATAAGGTAAGGTAGTAGAATTCAACACAATTGTGTCATATGATCTCTTTCCTAAGAATACAATATGTAATTAATTAGTCAAAACTCTCTGAACATATCTACTATTTGTGAGCATATATCAGTTGTGATTGAGGTATATGAAAAGAGTTTTGTACTGCCAATATTCAAATATATAGTGACATTGGTCATGATTTGAGAATTGGAAGCACGGAAAAAATGGCTTACCTTCAGTCGTAAAGAAACTAGCACCTTGAGCTTTGCCAAGACCTAGAAAAATAGGACAAGAAGTTACATGAATTTCACAATAGAATTTCACAAAAGAATTTCACTATAGAATTTCACTATAGAATTTTACTATAGAATTTCACTATAGAATTTCACTATAGAATTTCACTATAGAATTTTACTATAGAATTTCACTATAGAATTTTACTATAGAATTTCACTATAGAATTTTACTATAGAATTTCACTATAGAATTTCACTATAGAATTTCACTATAGAATTTTACTATAGAATTTCACTATAGAATTTCACTATAGAATTTCACTATAGAATTTCACTATAGAATTTTACTATAGAATTTCACTATAGAATTTCACTATAGAATTTCACTATAGAATTTCACTATAGAATTTCACTATAGAATTTTACTATAGAATTTCACTATAGAATTTCACTATAGAATTTCACTATAGAATTTTACTATAGAATTTCACTATAGAATTTTACTATAGAATTTCACTATAGAATTTTACTATAGAATTTCACTATAGAATTTCACTATAGAATTTCACTATAGAATTTTACTATAGAATTTCACTATAGAATTTCACTATAGAATTTTACTATAGAATTTCACTATAGAATTTCACTATAGAATTTCACTATAGAATTTTACTATAGAATTTCACTATAGAATTTCACTATAGAATTTCACTATAGAATTTCACTATAGAATTTTACTATAGAATTTCACTATAGAATTTTACTATAGAATTTCACTATAGAATTTCACTATAGAATTTTACTATAGAATTTCACTATAGAATTTCACTATAGAATTTCACTATAGAATTTCACTATAGAATTTCACTATAGAATTTCACTATAGAATTTCACTATAGAATTTCACTATAGAATTTCACTATAGAATTTCACAATTTGAACACATAGCACATCAATACCTACAAACTAACCACTTAGGTATTTGCAGGAAATTAAAAACAAATCATTTGGTGCATTCTGGTGTTATGGGCCGAATTTTGTATAACACTGTCCCATTGGTCACTTCCAGCTACTGCATTGCAATTTGCATAAACTAAGTAATATGCAATGCAGTGACTGAAGGACAGGGCTTACTAGCTGCCAAAGCCTCCGAGCTGTATTTAGATTTATTTAATAAAGATTGGTAACCTGCCAATGCTGGTGTGGATAGATTGTGTACACACCTTTTTGATGTCCCCCCTCCTCAGACCTAGGGGAGGACCCTAGGGAAATTGATTACACGATTAGTAGGAACTTGTGCCTTCCTACAATATACCCAAGTTTGGCTGCTATAGGTCCAAAAAAAAAAAAATTTGAAAAAAAAAGATATGGGCAAATGTTGACCTTTTTGTGCACTGTTGACCTTTTTTATGTTTCCCCACCCATGTCAGACTTACGGGCAGTCCCTGACGTCATGAGTTACATGGTTGGTAGGGGATTCGACCATTATACAATATACCTTGCCTTGGTTTGGCTACCATCTTTTTCGGACACAGACAATCCTAGTTTGGGTCATCTGGAGCCAATTCCCGTGATTTGCTGAGAACTAGAGGTTCATTTCTCGTGGATTTGTCTCCTACAAAGGTTAATTCGATTTCTTTAAAAATTGTCGTCTCCAATTGCTCTCCCTTTCTTCCACAGGAAATGCAACCAAAGTAGATGGCACTCTCTTGTATTTTGGGTTTATCAAGATAAAATACAACATGTCAATACCATTGACCTTACTGGAGTCCTAAGTTTTAGAAATATGTTAGACATGCATTTCACCTTGACATATGGACGCATTGACCTGTCATATATCCACATATTTTTGCTAGCCATAGCCAGAACCACTGGCAATCCAATTTTATGCCAATTGAGGTCAAATCAACGAAATATTTGAAAATTTCTGAAAATAAGCCATGCATATGCACAACACATTCATTACCTAATGGTACTTACTTCAAGTACATCAACAGAATGCCTATTTGATCAGACAGAATACACCTGCATTGTTTACTACCATCTGGTGCACCATTTCACGACACTCCCATCGTTGGTATCTAATCCCTCGGTTAGGGGTTCAACAGCAACTCTTGAAAATTCATGTTTTAAAACCCTAGGATGTTTCCCAATAACCTGCTTCCTATAAGGAAATTATGAAATGTTCATGTAATAGCAGTGGAAACACAAAAGACCGATGACATTTACATATATATAGATGATTATGTATGGGTGGAGGGAAATGGAGGGTAAGAGAAAGATGGGAGATTGGAGGGAGAACGAGAGTAATCAAGACAGAGCAAGCAAGAGAGGTATAGTGACACAGCACACATCAATATACTTACGTATGAAGTTCCTACCCCATACAATGCCTGAATTACAGTAATTATTTTTAGCTTGGGCTAAAATGTCCTATCACGGCAAAGTACCGTGCCACTCTATTAGACCTGCTGATATGAGATGAATGCATGTGCAATATTCGTATTACACACTGCGATGAGTTTGAACTTGATTGTGTGAATGCAAATGCAATAGCTGCCATGTATATATCTGTTCTGCTGTTTGCCTGCTATTATTATGATAACTCAATTTTACCTTTCCTGAGTCAGTGGCTCTTGAAAATTGTACTTCAGGCAACTTTGCTGCCTGAAGAACCATTCAAAGGCTACTCATACGGATTTCGAAATATAATATTTTGGTGTAATATAATTAAAATCAGTCACTAGAATTAAAGATAGTTTAAAAGTTTGAGAATCCGATCTTCCGTTTTGATGCAGTAAATATTAAGTGTACAGTATTTTGGTACTTGGTATGTTGATCTTTATTGCAGCTCGTTTGAGCTAAACTAGGATGAAGTGCGAAATGGCGTCTCCAGCCACAAGGTGCAAGTAAAAAGTAGATGCAATATGCAAAAACTGGAAGCCAATCTTCACAAAACAGTCACAACAGAACAAAATGTGCACTATAACAGGGGCCAGGAATGATGTTTACAATCAATTTGCTGCCCAGACTGAGGAAGCATAGCTCTGATGGCTGGTAGGCTGCTTCTCTAAAGCCGAGGCAGAGAAATGGTGACCAGTTTAGCTGGAAGTTTTCAAACACTATGGAACCTTGGTATAATGCAAACCTTGTAGAGATCGTAGTTGTTATTGGGATCTGGTACTTAAGTTGATGATCATCATTTCTTGAAATGTATGTAGCTGGAACACACTGTTGGGGAAAATGGATATTGACAGGGGGTGGGTCCGTTGTTTGGGTTTGTTTGACTTTTTACTGACATTACTGTTGTGCCAGAAGGTTATTTATTGCCTAAGTATAACCGTGTATAACAAAAATTCTCAGTCCGGAATTTTATAACAAAGTTGTGATTTTTTAATTGAAGGACTTCGATTTGCTCGAGCTAAGCTATTTCACACGTGACTAGTACATGGAAAAGTATTGTGTATAGCAAAAAACACAATTTCTTTGAAAATTGAGAGCGTCCTCATCCTGGAATCTCTGAGTGAGCCTAAGGCCCACTGACCAAAGACGTTGACATAATAGTATGTTTGATGGGAATATTTTGCCAAATGGCAGCTATTGCACTTACGACCTTCTTGCATTCACAAGACGATATGGGATGCCAGCAGTGAAGCACTGCTTTTTCAAAACCACAGCAAGAAGGATAAGCTACAGCACAATTAAAGAGAAAAGACCCCGAAAATAAAAGGTCCTGAAGGCCCAGAATGATTTGAGTGTGGATATGTGCGGCAAACACAATACTCATAACGTTAAACTCACAAATGAAAACAAAGCAAGATTTTTAAAGGTGCATTTATTATTTTAGCACCTTCTGATTTGTTTATGTCTCATTAGATATCCATGAGAAAAGTTTTTTTACTCAAATTTGTGAATCTGATCTTGTGGTTTCATGTTATCAACAAATCTTAGTATCAAATTTCTCTCCACTTCTGGAAAGAAAATAAAAAAATTGCTAAATTCTTGCAGAGACGATAAAATATAAGGTACACATAAAATAATTAGGCAAATGGCTCAGAAGACATCAAAAGTCTCTACTTGTTTGAAGTACAAATAGGGAGGTTTTTCAATTCCCACGCATGAGCATGGGCACCTAAAAGGTCGACGAGTGACGGGACCAGGTTATGTCTCCGACAACATTAACTGGAACGATATTCATACCCACGTCTAAATTTACACACAGATCTGGACAGACTTTTCAAAATTTATGAAAGACGTTGTTATAACTTTCCCAAATGGTGAATACCAAAGTTGTCTCCCTTCCATTAGGTACCGAAAAGTTATCAACACTTCAGCTCTGAGTTATATAGTTTGCTTCTGGACACAGTTTTCTTATAATAAGTAGAGTAAGTCATTCCCATTTCACTTTTTATTTTAATTTGGAAATAGAAATTGTAACATTATTTACAAAACATTTTAATACCTACACTGGTGGCAGTACTTACAATTAATGTCTCTTTCTCAGGACATGAGTATGGCTTCATTGATTTCAAATACACGCCTTTCCTATTTATTAGCAAAAAATAACATTGAAATGTACATTAAATACATCGGTCCTCAGACCACATGTGTCGCCTGCCGTCAGGGTTTGTAATGATAGGTCTCATATGACCTTTGACCTTAGCATGTGACCTTTGACTGCATCAACAAATGAGGGATCCAATGTTGCACCTATGACTCAAGTTTGGTTCCAATTGAACTTCAACTTTTCAATTTAGGTCAATTTTCAGCCTATCTTACAATTTTACCTCACATGACCTTTGACCTTGGTATGTGACCTTTGACCTTGGTATGTGACTTGGACTTGGTATGTGACCTTTGGACCTCATCAGCAATGCGGGATTCCCATTTGTCATCTATCGATTCGGTTGGTTTAAATCCATGAAGTATGCGGATATTACAGGCAAATTAACCTTTTCCCACAACAAAAAGACATCAACAAGGACATCAAAAGAGAACCAGCCTAAAGTGGACGAAGTGATCCCATGTGTCTTCCTGACTTAAGGCAGGCGACACAAACTAAATTGGAAGGAGGTGTGTGGTGAGTATGTGCAGGGTGCAGTGTGTGCATGCTTATGCAGGTGTTAAGATCATTAAATTAATAGTAATGTCATATCCAGAGATTCTGTTACCTCTGGAATGAATTTTCTACCTATAAAATTAGTAAAACAACATCTTAAAAAGGTTACAAGATGAATGGTTATCTATGGTACTCACTGTCATTTTGGATCAAGCAAATGATGGTCACAATATGGAAAAAATAACTGAACAAATGATTATGATGTTCCATTAAAATTAGTTATTACAATGACCTACACCCCCCTGATCATGTCAATAGATTGCACAGACCCCTGTTCACCGAGTAGTAATCTTTAAATTTAATTTTGGATTTGGCAAATCTACTGGAGTTGCCACACTAAGAAGAAAGAAGTATAGAGCTATTTTTTCTAAATATCCAAGTAAATCCAGCTCAAATTTATTCCATATGCCAAGAATACCTAAGCGAATTCTATTCAGTTCGAGCGGAGCTCTTCCTGGCATAATCACCATCTGTCAATTTTCAATGTAAGCATCTATTGAAGTCAATGACTGCTCAAAGACTTCACTGCAAGTATCTAGTGATTGTCACAGCTCAAAAACTCAATGAGTTTGCACCTAGTGAATTCATTGACTGCTCAATGGCTTCAATGCATGCAAATCTAGGAGGCACCGGAGTTTTGCGAGATTTGCGCAAAAGCGGGAAAAAATCGCGAATTTTGGGTCTATCACGATTTTGTTGGTCATCCCGAATTTTCACGATTTTGTAAAAAAACACCTTTTTAATGTTTATTTGCCATAAACCAAAACACCAAAACTGAGATTAAATCATTATATGCAAAGTCGGCAAAAATTGATGACTCATATAAAGCTTCCAAGAAGTGCAAAATATAGTCCAATGTCTTTATAAATCCGATTGTCTGTAGAACCATACCTCTAACCTTGATTAGTTAAACACGGATGACCCGACCAATTCTTTTCCCTTGTGAAGCGTCATGTATGGTTGCGCTTCGGCGCATTAAACAATCACTATTGATGCTGCTACCACCCCCACACCCTCGCGGTATCAGGGCTTGTTCACCTAATTGGGAAATCCTCTTCACCGGAATTTAACACCCACACAATTCGCACTTAGCCGAGGTAGAGGTATTTTTCCCGGAGGAAACGGTAGGGAATGCGGAAGAGGATGAAACAGCAATTCCCCAGTTGACAATTCATCAGGGGCAAGAGTGGAAAACCGTCACGCGATCCACGTCATCGGGGCCGGGGATTCCCAGGTTAGTGGGGGTTCCCCAATCCCAGTGCGAAGTAAATAATTTCGGTGAGTATGCAAAGGCCTCCGCCCGCGGCAGCCGGCCCCCCGTCTACAATCTGATTCAAATATTTTATTCGGAATAATTAAGGAAAAATAACAGGTGATAATGATGTGCTTCTTGTAATTTTTCAGCCGAGAAAAAAGTAAGAAATAGGATGTCAACTTTGGAAGTTTGAGCATTGTTTTTGCAAAGACTTTTTCGTGTTCCTGGTTGACTAGCAGGGCAAACATAAGGAAGCGCATTTTCGTGATTTTTTACTTTAAAAATCGCGCATTTTCGCGCATTTCAAAATACGGGCCGCGCATTTGCCGTTTTAAATCGCGCAAAACTCCGGTGCCTAAACTATAGTTTATCTGGCCAGGAGTAAGCAGTGATAAATATGCCCAATAATCTTACCCTTTTTGGTTACTCTTGTTGAGCTCTCCTGCAAAGAAAACTGCAGCTTTCCCCTTCTTTTTGTATAATCTTTTGACCTGAGGAGTAACAAAGGAAACAAAATTCTGATTTTAAATATTAATCACAGTGTTTTTACCTTCTGTAACTTAATATAATACTTAAAATATTACTTTTAACAATGCTATGAAAGTCAATGACATATCCCTCCCAAATTATACCAAATAAGATTAAATTCAAAATCATCATAACCCTAAGTAAAAGATTTTAATGATTTTGTTTAGATATTTGACCATATTTGAAACAAGTGCATTAAAAAAGGTGTGCTTGTAAGATAGGAGTCCCTTGAGGTACCATACTCATATTGTATTGGGAAAGGGTGCAACTTAATAATTTGCCAACGGTACACCAAGCTGAGAAATCAATTGTAAACTTTCCACTTAAAGAGAGCGTTAGAAAGAAATCTGAACTCTTCCAACTTCCATGACATACTACCTTATCAATTGTCCTTGGCAAAAAAAAAAACAATGAAGGTCACTTTCTGGCCTTATTCTGTAATTGTTACTATCCTTTTAACATGAAAAACATGCAAACCTTAATACCAAGGGGTAATCCTTCTATCCTTTACACTTTTACCTCACATTGTGTATCTGTGTTTCTAACTCTTGTCAATGTTGGTTGGTCAGTTGGTCGGTCAGTTGCCCACCCGCCCACCCACCTACTAACTCACTAATTAGAACAAATGACCGATTGCTATTCATGTGACTTACCACCGCTGGCCAAAAAGGAAAGTTGCGCATTTTGGCCCACACCACATCACCTTCATGAACTGTGAACAAAAAAAAAATAAAAACAAAAAAACAAATTAGGTCAAGAATTAAAAAAAGGCCTCTTGTTTTAACAACAAGTTTGGAAGAGTATAACAATTTCAAAAAAGATTTTCTCTTTCTTCATTTTATTAACGCTGCCATTGTACATCAATTAACATCTGTTTTCTTCTATACTATTACTAAGGGAAGCCTGCAGTATCATTTTCCTCAATACAGATTGACAAAGCAACATTAGAGTTACTGGAATCGATCATGACACAAAAAATAGCAAGCAATGATAAATGACTTTTGATAAGAATATCAAATTTGCACTTTGTCTCTTTCCCTTAAAAAAAAAACCTTATCAAATCCAGACATTATTTCCCTATCACAGGATAAGGTATCAAATTCAAACGTGGTTTTCCTGTAAAGTCCACGTAAGGTATCAAATTATATTTGTTAATATGTCAAGTAATTGATGTATTAAGTATGTTTTTTTGTATGGAAATGAACGTGTTGTATTGCATGCACACCCCCAAGGCAGGACAACTTCATTTTTAACTGGGTCCCCAGGCCTGGAGAAACTTAAAGGCACTATCAGTGATTTGCTTAATCAGGAAATTGAAAAAATCATCAAAAATCAGATTTGTGCATGTCTGTAACAAGAATAGGTATCCTAACATACCCTCCAAGTGATACCACTGAAAGCAACCTACTGTCCATTCAATTAGCTTAGACCCTCGGTTTTTAATTAATATTAGAGAAGGTATTGATGTCGGGAAAAAATTGTGAAAGAAAAGTTGGTATTCATCTAATTACCCAACAAGATTTTGAAGGTGCATGCCGAAAAGTATTTCTTCACACCCAATTCTATTCAATTTCTGCGATTTTTGGCCATCAATCGGCAAGGAATCGGAACAGGACGAATATTCGCAATGAGCATAAACTTTTTCAGGAATGTTCCATTTATAATATAGGGCCTAGGTGTGTAAAACGTTAGTGTATCCTTGGTGTAAGACTTGGATAAAAGAAATCAATTAAGCCCATACGGAATAAAAGCTAATAAATTCCATTCAACTCTATACATGTCTACAATGATTATTTCGTGCAGAAATTACATGAAGGAATAACCAAAATGTTGCATCGCTCTTTGACAGTAGAAGACATTAATCGATATCATGAACAATGCTTGTAATGTATAAATAGCGTCTATTTTATTCCCGCGATTTTATTCCTGGGCAAAAATATGTCGCTTCAAACTGTCAAAGAAATACAAATACAATACATTCTTTGCATTATGTCCTTTTAAGAAAAGATGACAAAATATGTGCAAGTCACTGTGTGACCAAGATCTTTCTGGTCCGCCGATATTGATCGCAGTGGGTATCGCTACATCGATAGTCGCTTCCTACTTAGTATGTATAATACCAAAGACTACCTCCCACGTCATTTGTTAATGACGTTGGACAGATCATTTTGCAACTGTGAGGGAAGGGTCAAAATTTCAATAGACTTGAGGTATAAAATCCATTTCATTTGTTTTGAAATTTAAAAAATCTGTGCGGTTAATTTCGTGAATACAATGTTTTCTTTCACGATTTTTTCCCGACACCTCTACCTTCTTCTAAGATTAATAAAAACCCGAGGGTTGGGTTCTACAGCTAATGATGGACAGTAATAAGGACAACTTGGTGGATTTTAGTAACTACTCCTGTTACGGACACTACTACAACACCAGAGGGTGTTTTGGATCAGTCCCACGAATTGATGCAATTGCCTATAGACCAGTTAACATCCTACGTCAATTCTTTGTGCCTGCGAATTCCATTCCTGCGAATCGTTATGGACCATAGTATCTAAAACTCTAACAGATACAATTGCTCGGTGTGTAACAGTCAGGCCCCCGACATATTTCAAAGATACCAGCTCTAACATGTTTACAAAACATTGCTGTTAACGGGTCTTATACTGTACGTGTACTGTAATCTAAACACAGGTCAGTATTAAGGGATAAAAAAGTGGTCAAAAGTTAAGAACCACAGACCATTTCATGATCATGCTTAAAAAATCCCAAACGTACTAGCCCTTGGGGGCTAAAATGAGGTGTAAAAAGTCAGGTTTTATGTGTTAAGAATAGGATTTTTGGTATGACCCTAATGAGGTGAAACTTCCCAAAACTGGTGCCTTATGGGATTGACTCAATGCTGCAACACATCAGTGAATGTAAATTAATGTCTTTGAACAAATGATGTTTTGGCATCCTTTTATGTATCTTTAGTTGACAAAAATAACATGTGAGATTTCTACAGAGTTATCCTTCACTTTAAAACTATTTCTGCAAATTTTAAAATATTTTGACTCTTTTTTGATGGTTCCTTAGGCTTTTGCGATTGCTATATTCAAAGAATATAAGTGAGGGACAGCTCCATAAATACACAACGACCAAACGCAAAATGGACCCTTATTCAGATTGTTTTACTTGCCAAAGTACATTATTCAGCATAAACATGGGGACTTTGCGCCCTCCTATTTCTATTCTAAACCCAAGAAAATAAAATATAATAAAATAAAAAGATAAAACTTACATAAAATATAAAGAGAGGTAAACAATATGGTGTAAGGCTAAAATTATATTTAAAAAAATAGCTTGGTATGTGACTTTCAGAACACCTTATATAACCATCTTTTCAGTTCTTTCATTAGGGCTCATTGATTTGTTTTCCTTTAGTTGTTCCTAAAATCTCCTGGAATTTTTGCCTTTTTAACTCATTGTGTGAATAAATTGATTTACAGTGAAAAAAAAAATGACCTTCAAAATAAAAAAAATCACATTTGCATAGGATTCTAATCAAGCTTTAGCCCTAATCTAACAGAACCCCCCAATACTAAGAACAGACATATAAGCTTCTCCGTACACACCACACAAAGGAACGTTCCCACAGACCAGCTGTAAATCATTAGCACCATAGAATATTCCAGGCAGGGGAAAAAAAGAGGAAAATTAAATTGCAACTTCAGCAAATTTATCCCTAATGCCACATACCGTTTACCTCGAAATGAAGAAATAAACACATTATTGATGCTTAATTTCAGGGTCTGTTTTATTTAATCAAAAAGGATGATACAGTGGTCATATCACAATACCTCGGGTTTATAAATATATTTTTTGTTTTTTTCATTTAAATTAAAAACAATTTTATTTTTTATTAGAAATGTCGTAATTAGGGGTGGGATTTTTTTTTTGAGCACTGTGATATAGGTTTCCGTGCACATTGAAGATGGTGCAAATTTAAAAACATTGACAAATACTTACTTACTCTATAGACCATGTTAGCAAAAATTACTTTGCCAGTTTATAAATAAGTGTAAGCTTTTGTCAGCCAAGCACAAAAATACATGCATGAAAACTACCACTTTGTAGTATAAAAAGCAAGTTAGGATTTTTTTCTCTCTCAATGTCAAACGAACAGTGATTATGTGTTTATAAATATCAACGGAGTACTTTCATTATGCAACTCCACAGAATTTCTATGCAATGTGGCAATTGAAATGTCAGCAGATATTCTGTTTTGAAGGTCCTTAAAATTATACAATAAGAGTCAGAGAGCTAAGCCTAAAATAAAGTTTTGCTGGTGTAACACACAAAAATAGAATTAGTAAGTTATTTGAAATTTTTAAAAGTGCTGCACCTGATTACAACATATAATTTTATTTTTTTCCTAGGAAAGAGATCTTAAATAGTTAATGTGTTGGGCTAGAAGGAGGAGGAGGGGGGGCAGATTTTTTTTAATTGTAGAAAAACCTGTCTCAGTAGGAATTTTTTAAAGGTTTGATTAGGTTATACCAACCAATTTAAAACCCGACTCAGAGATTTTGAAATAGCATTTTTTTAAATATATTAATTAGAGGTTAATGGCTGAATATTTTTAGCTTCGAGTGCATTGGTCAAAAATCAATAATCAAATCAACTGACGACGAATAATGGCACAAGCTCTGCAGGGGCGAGTGCCATTATGAGTCTGGTCAAAATGACGCAAGTGCATTGATTTTTGCCAATGCACGAGAAACTAAAAATATACAGATATTATAGTCGATTCGCGTTGATACGTTCGTCCCCCTGGAGTTTTGGACCTATTCAATTTAGTCGGAGAGGGAAAATGAAAGAATTCAAATGCACGTGCCACACCGGATTATCTTGGAGGACACTCCGGTCATATAACTCACTCACCTGCCACTAAATACAATTTCATTCATGTATGGAAACGCACAATAGTGTATTTCAGGCCTTAACATTCCTCACAATAACATGATTAACAGAAGTCCCTGAGCCTCATTGCATTTTTCACCTCCGCAAGAATGGTACGGGGTCACCGTGCAATGACAATTATCGAGGTAAGATTTATGTCCAATCATATTTCCTCTCTCATAATGGAGATTTATGAATTAAAACTAGGTCAACTAGAATTACAGAAAGCCACCTAATTTTTTTTTATACTACTCTGATGTACAATGGCTTTGCAGCAAATCGAACACGTGCCACAATGGTGAGAGCCGAGTGGATGGATCACTACAACAATTCACCAATTAAAAATGATTAAAGAATCACATTGTTCTTGCCAGATTGAGCTATAAATGATCTAAATAGCGATACTTTCTGGGATAAATGGACAATAAATATTCGGGTTTGCATGTTTTGCAAATAGACTGCGTATGGATTTATATAACCTAATCATGGGGCAATTTAAATAATCACAGAGCACTTTTGATTAAACTTAACTCCAGGAGCCAGATTCACGAAAGACAGCTTACGCATGACATGTCTCATCCTATATCCTATACTTTAACAAAGGTAAGGTGCGAGTTTTAGATTCTTGAAGTTCCATACGGTGTTAGTCCGAGGACCAAATAGAACACTTTTTTAGGTACAATCTTACGTCAGTCTTTCATACTTGCCGACCAGACCTAGCTGGAGCTGGCAGTCTTAGGACACTACCCCTCTTATATCATTTCAGATCTACCCCTGGTTTTCCATTTTGATGTTAAAGGGTGCAACGAGAGAATTTCAAATAACTGGTGTTCCTAAAAATGTGAATTCTGATTTGTGCACTGGTTTAAACATGCTTCTCTATCAAAAATATCCCCATCTGAATGAGTTAAGTTGAACTGTTTCTTTGGTACAAAAATGGTGAATTTTCTAATTTCGTATAGGAGCAAATCATACGAAATTCAGCCTAAGTTTTCTATTGAAATACAAGCATATACAAATCACCTTTTGTTTTCATTTTAACTTACTTCTGTAGCCAAATAAAAGGTAGGGAATCTATTGAGTGTCTAATCTATAGGAAATCAATACATATCACAGAAAATATGGATGACTTGAAATCTCTCGTTGCACCTTTAAATTACCGAAAAATCTAAAGGTCCTTTTTTGTGACACTTTAGGCTACAATAATTATTTGAAAATTCAGCTATAGTACTAAATATGCCGTTGAAAAATTGTTAGAATGAAAGTACGCCCTCAGTTTGGTTAAGAGTGCTTCATGAACCTGGCTCCAGGTTTAGACAAACATGATCAGAAACGCAATGCAGACTTACTTTTGGTTGAGTCTTGGCTGAGAACATCAGGCAGATCATCATCTGAGCTCTGGTTAGAATCCAAATCCATGTCGTCATATGACGTCCCTAATGTTCCATTCAGGTCCATGTCTACCATGTCTGAATCTTCAGTACTGTTGACCATGTAGAGGGGGGAAAGTTGATAAAAACACATTAAACATTGTGAAGGCAAATTGAAAGGTCTACTGCCTTTTTGCAATTTTTTTTTGGACAAATTATATTGTATTGTTTCAGAACACCACTGTAGCTAATCAAACATGATTACTGCCAAGTTGAATTTGCAGGTTACAAATGCTTTTAGCATACGATTACAAAATGACTGGGAACATCCATTTAATTGAGGCCTTATCTGAAAGACTGAAAGCATGGTCATTGCATTTTGAAAACCAATATTTTCCTTCTTGAGGATTTTGTGCATTTGGGGTAAAGAGTAAAAAGTTAAATTGTGTTTGGAAATAAAAATAAGAGAATAAAAGACTTGCAATTTATAAAATATCAACCAATATGTATATGTAAAAAACATGATTTGTCAGAAAACTGAGTCGGCTTTTAAGATGTCCAAATTAAAAAACCAACCTTTTTTGTGCAATGAGATAGAATCCAACAACAATACATTATGTTTCTGCTTTCAAGAAATACAAATAGTCAAGCTATAATCCTTGAGTGACAAAACTATTATGATTTACAGTACTTCAATACATCAAAAATCAAACTATATTATGTGGTGGCAGGGTTTTCACGGTACGAAAAAGCTTACTTGCAGATTCTATTTCACTCTAATGATCACCATAGTAACAATACAAATTGAGTTTGATTCAAGTTATTTCAGTCTTGGCTGTTCCTTTCAAAATCTTAAGTTGTTAAATTTAAAGGTGCATTTTGTTATTCCAGCACCTTCTGCTTTATTGTTTGTTCTCTAGATATCCTTGAGAAAGGCTTATTGACAAAATTTGAGTCAATTCCAAACTTGTGGTTTTGTGTTACAAGCAAATGCTTATTTCCCATGGTCCCATAGGCCACAATGCTGTAATTTTTGTTTGTTTATGAACAGAAAATACACAATTTTGAATTTCTTACAGATAGGACTGAATTTACATGCAAGATTATGTACACATGGATTAGGCATAAAAAATCTGTTTGTTTGCCATAACAGAGAAAAAAAATGAGGGTCAGTCAGTCAGTCAGTTTTTTTTTTTAGATCTTCACAATGTTTTACTCTAAAATGAATACAAGATGCAACTATTTAAAGCTTTTTTCAATAAGCTAGCAAAAATATTTATTTTACTTGTAGTTGTTTTGTCTTGTTTTGATATATTTTCATCTTTGTGTTGGTAAAACAAATGTTTTTTTTTAATCGTGGATGAAAATCATGGGTTGCTCGGCAGAATGTTTTTTTTTTTTTATTCTGTGCTAATTTCATAAAAAATTGAGTCGGCAGGTTTTTTTAGGGTCGGTCGGGTTACGGCAAACAAACAATTTTTTTATGCCTTACTAATGTTAACAGTTCAAATGATATAAAAATCTCAACTTTTTTTAGGCAAGTCGTGGGGACGAGGTTGTGGATCACGAAATGCCCCTTTAAACAATTAGTAAGTAAAACTGAAATGGACACCCTTGCAAGGTCAATATTTTATATTTTGTATTTAATATATCATGACATTTGAGCCATGTGTTAGTATACAAATATTGAATGCATATGAGTGCAATAGTAAAAAATATATCACAAGGACAAATTTGAGTTTTCCATTTCACGAGCCGCAGGCGAGTGAAATGGAACATCCAAAATTTGCCCAAGTGATATATTTTTACTATTGCACGAATATAGGCAGTCAATATTTGTTTTATATAACAATATCACATAGAATTTCATCACAGTGCAATAGCACAGTGCAATGGTAAAAATTATTGCACGGCTAAAATCACGCGAGAGTTATTTTTTATTGACACATCATGAAAGATATCATCTGAAACAAATATTGACTGCCTATATTTGTGCAATAGTAAAATATGTAATAAGGTCAAATTTGATTGTTCTATTTCATTCAAATTCTGCAAAAGTCAAAATTTGACCTGATGATATATTTTTATTATATCATGATTACAGTGATTTGAGCCATGTGACGGTTCTAAAATCACATGGCATGAAAAGAAACCAGTTCATATTATGAATATAAAACAAATACTCACTTCCTACATACAGTCAAACAAACCTTATTTTGAAACAAAACATTGTACATTGTATAGATGAGGTGACATCAATGTTAAAGGGGGATGGCCCGATATAAGGATATGAAGTTTTTTATCTTGATAGATCGGCCTTCACTCCAAAACCCCATCTGTAAAGTTTCGCGCTGATATTTCAATCCGTTTTGATGTGAGAGCTAAAAACGTGATTTTGTAAGCCTTATAGAGTACTGTGTAAAATTAATATTTGGGACACACTTTCGCTCATAACTTCCAAACCAAACATCCTTTGGCTCTAAGATTTCACAGGGTAAATGAGAAAAATAGTAGCTTTCTTCTGATACCAAAATGTTGACCACTTCCGGTAAAATCTGGGGCTTCTGGAGACGAGGCTATTAGCGATCGGGCCATGGACCTTTAACAAACACAAGTTAGCACCTGGTCTACTGACATGTTACAGGTGCGAAGAATATGCCCATAAGTTACAGCATTCAATAGCCTTATCACGCCTGATTGAGCGCATATTTTAAAAGCACAAGCCCTGCAGGTGCTCACGCATACTGCCGGGCAGTGCTTTGTTCGTTGTCATTTCAGCTTTGTTTTCAACACCATTTTCCCCTGTTTCCAACAGATATTGCAGTTAATATATATCCTCAATTTTGATGTCTACACACTTTTGAGAAATTTGGAGGCAAAAAAGTGTAAACTTTTTTACCAATCTGTAGTAAACACACTCAGTATTTAAAGTAAATAAAAGTGACAGTTCTATACCAGGACTCAAAGGTCAACAGGTATCCATGGCAAAACAAAACAAGGCATTACTAATTTTAAGCCTAGGACTCTGATCCTTAATGGGACATTTCTGCTCCTTTCATTTCACCACAGCAACAGCACAACAACAAAATATATACTAGATCACTGAAAACACTTTTTGTGACTTTTTGTCACTTCCAAGTATTTGGGTGATGTTTTTAATACCAAAATAACTTGGTGTCATGTATATCCTAACACTGACGTTATTAAAATTTGATCAACCGCAATGTGTTCTTCAATGTTAGCTGAGCTGAAGTACATATTGCACTTTTTATATTATTTATTCAGTACAGTCAAATCTTGTCAGAACTTGAGTCTGAGCTCTTGAAAGTTAGTGATACAGGTCTCAAAATAGACTTGCACGAATCCTCTATCAACAGAATTACCTATTGGAAATTCAATTGACATTCTTTTCACTCGCTTAAAGGTGTCACAACCAATTAAAGGTCCATGGTCCAATCGCTAATAGCCTCGTCCCCAGGGACCCCAGATTTTACCGGAAGTGATCAAAATTTTGGTATCAGAAGCAAGCTACTATTTTTCTCATTTACCCTGTGAAATCTTAGGGCTAAAGGATGTTTGGTTTGGTTGTTATGAGCGAAAATATGCCCCATTTTGGTCGACCAATATAAATTTTACAGAGTACTCTATGGGGATTACAAAATCACATTTTTAGATCTCACTTAAAATGGGTTGAAATATTAATGTGAAACTTTACGATGGGTTTTGGAGGGTTAAGCCATTCTTCAAGATGAAAATATTTATAGACTTAAATTGGGTCATCCCCCTTTAAAAAACCACAATTTTAGTTTGTTCCATATGAAAGGGCATCCATCACCAACATACATAATTCCAAAATTGTCATCCCTTGCGATTACCACTTAAAATAAACAGTTATTGTGTTTAATTGTGGTATTACAATTCCCCATATGCACTTTCTGTCCAAAATTTGCATGGCTCCCATAGTTTCAAAAAGATCATGTGAAATATTTATTTCCTGTGTTTAATTGTTATCTTTTGAATTTTTATGGTTAGATCTTGTTTGTAATTGCATTGATATTCATTGATTTGGCACCAAAATAAGTCTTTGTGTAAGTCGTGTCCACACACAGAGACTGAAACTCCAGAGTTTCAAAACCTTGGAGTTTCGATTTGGTTTTTGTACCATGTAGACGTATTCAGAGTTTTTAACTCCAGAGTTAAAGTGTTATGAGGGTCTAGCAGGGTTTATCCCCTACAAAAACTGTGGTGAAAGCACAACACTTGCGATCACTCTGTAGTGTTTTGGAATGTAATGCCGTTATGGACAGCTTTCGGGGGATAGGAGCGGGAGGTGTTCCAGAAGTTTGTCCGTATTAGGGTGTGGGTATTTTTTTCAGTAATGTTACCGGATTTTCTAATACTTACCATACACGTTGGCATTCAGACCTATATGCTGCAGATGTTGGGAGCAATTAACAACCTAATTTATTCAATAATTACAGATCAAGGTGGTACATATGACAGTCCATTATTTATGGTTGAAAGCACAAATTGGGAATTAGGGAGGATATTAATAGACACATGTAGTAATCGGAAAAATACAAAAAAACTAAAAAATCTCATTTGAATGTTTGCGGTGTGTACCAGCGGTGTCCAACCTTTTTGACGCAGGGGCCGCAATTGGTTGGATCCTAACCTATTGCGGGCCGCAAGCAAATAATCAAATACAGGGGGTCCTGTGGACCCACATTTGTTTTCTTGAGTGTGGAAGTAGGACCCAATCTATACCAATTTTTGCGAAAAGGACCCATAAGCTCTATCAGCGATGCAAGATTTGGCGCCAAATTTAACACAAATTTAGAATTTTTAGCAAATGTTGGAAATAATTAGCCTTACAGGATTGAGGAAAGTGGACTAATTTTCCAACAATTTTGAGAAAATATGAGTTCATACAAATTTTGCCGAAAAAGGGACCCATAAGCTATATCAGCGCTGCAGATTTTGGGCCAAATTTAACACAAATTTATCATTTTTAGACAAATTTGGATTCATTTAGGCATCAGAGAGGAAATGGATAATTTTCCAACAATTTTGAGAAAACAATATGGGCTTCAGATTGAACTGGATTAATTTCTCCAAACCAAAACCTGTTGAAATATCAAACCCCATTTCCACAACCAAAAATTGTATACAAAAGGGTCAGTCATATCCCAGAACAGCTGGAAAATTAGACCCATTTTGCAGCATGCAAGTACCCCCCCCCCCCCCAGAGGGGAGGAGGATGTGGTTGGGGGGGATTTGTGGAATTTGGGGGTTAGGGTTGTGTTGTATGTGTTATGCAAGTATGGTTCTTTGGTTATGATGTGTGAGATATTATAACATACTTTTAAACATTTCTATTATTCGAGATAATGCCATTTTATTTTTTTCTGGGGAGTACGTCGCGGGCCGCATGTCAGCTCTGTGCGGGCTGCAAATGGCCAGCGGGCCACAGGTTGACATCCCTGGTGTATGGTGGAATAAAATATTCAATGATGAAATCAAAATGCCGAGAAGGTAAAAATTTAATATTTTAATCTACATTTGATGGCTTACAGAGACCCATTTAGCTACATTAAATTCAATTAAAGGGACTGACTCAGAGATTCTAAAATATAATATTTTTGTGTAGAATATTAGAATCGGACAAGTAAAAATAACGATTTGATAAAACTGAAATGCTTAAGTTCAAAGTTAGAGATGAATGGATGTTTTGTTTCTGCAGTGAACTGTTAGGCATAGTATAATAGATAAATGCATAGGATAAAGTGTATAACAAAATTTCCTGATCCGGAATTTAAAACAAAGTTGTGATTTTCTCTATGAAGGGCTTCGATTTGAGCTAGTCATTTCACACCGTGATTATTATATGGACACGCATTATGTATAGCAAAAAAACATGATTTGTTTGAAAAGGGCCAGCCCTCATCGGGATATCTATGAGTCAGCCTTGAAAAGCTTCTCACCTTTTGTATAGTATTGCCTATTTTATCCTTCTTACAAGTATCACCATATGAAAAAGATGTTTTTTATTATCTTTTACTTCACTATTTCTAACAAAAAATGAAATGCGTCATATTTTTTGTTGAATCAATGAGAGTGCTTTTAAGAAGATGGAAAGCTATAACATCAGGGCAAAAATCAAAACTTGGGAATTTTAGGGACAATGATATGTGCAAACTCTTGTTGCACCTTTAAATGGCCAACGGAGTAACTGCTGTTACAAATAACCATAACCAAGATCACACCATATTTGTTTGATACAGCAGAAAATATTTTGCAGGTGTGAGCTAAACTACTACATACACAAGATTACTAATAATAGCAAACATTTCACATTGGAGAGGTGCTCCTGATGGTAATTCACAAAAGTTAGCTATAAATATCAAAAGCACGATATCTCCATAAGGTAAAAAATACAGCAAGTAACC
>JAMKCH010003422.1:0-89687 GCA_023653785.1 Ophioderma brevispina | reverse complement strand
ACTGAAATGTTCTATTTTGTAGATACAAAAGGTTGAAATTTACCATAAAATGTGTAAAACATTTTTTAATAAAGGTTAACTTAAAATAAAAGGTAAAATTCATCTCACAAGAGGGTTGTTGATCTTCAAATGTGGTATTTGTGAACAAAATTTACCCCAAATAGCCCACAATAATCAAATTGCAAATTTAATATATTTTCAATGGCACAGGCAAATTTATTATCACTCATATGGTTTGTTACACTATGATTAATTTCAAATTTTATTCGAAGACACAACCTATCAACATTTTATGACGTCTTATTCAGGGAAAGGGTCACATTTCAGACGTCAACATTGTTTTGGCTCTGACGTCGTCTGCTACACCTAGTTTATTTAGTGATGTGGTTCCATGGGAGTGTCACTGTTATTGTGATTTATAGGGTTTGTTAAAAGCAACCTGAAATAATTAACATTAAGAGCACTATCAGTTATTCACGCGAAAGTGTACAATTATTGGAGATTTACAGGAATGTTTTTAAAGTGCAGAATAGAACAAGAGAATTTCTATGTCTTTTTAAATAAAATATTCAATCAAAAAGGAACCAAACGGCAAATTATATGAATCTTCATTCAGTTGTGTGTTCCGGTACTAAGGTATCCGTATGGAGAGAGGCCTCCAGCAGTAAATGCAATCGAGTTTTATCCTTATTAGGTCATTTTCAGTCTTATATGTTAGTACAGATATTCTGATTCAGCAAATCAATGAGAGTGCCTTTATATGAAATAATATACAAAGTAAAATTTAAAATACTTACAGAGTGTATTTTAGGGTATGGGCATGTATTGTTTGTTTTTTCTGTTATCCAAAGACCGGTACATTCTGGATGATCTTGTACGGCACAGATCCTAGCTTGGCTACACCATCCACAACTATGTTCTGGTTTTGTCGTTAATTTAGATACGCATCGACTGCAGTCTGGGCCGCTAACCTCACACTTGAAGAGTGTCACTGTAAACACAAATGTGAATGGAAATCTTTGGTGACGATATAAGGCAAAAACAAAAACCAAGGTTGTCATTTTATAAGAATGCTAATGCGAAATGAGGGACTTTTTTATTGCATTTTAGACTCACTTTTTTTAATTTTTTCGCTGAATTTTATTTATTTTTTTAATTCAAAAAAAAAAAATCTTCGAAGTGAGCAAAAAAAAAAAACTAAAAAAATAATGCGCTTAAAGACGCGCTATCTTCTGCGACAAACTTGTACGCATGAGAAAATTACTTGCTGGAAACAAATTTGGCCTGTTTACTGGCAGCAAACAACTTGCAGAAACAACTTAGCAATTAATTGCATTCCACAAACATTTGCTGCAAAATTGTTACTGCAAGCTTTTAATGCAATACCTGTACACTAATACATCCAGCTGCATGCATGAAGGTGCAAGGGATATACTTTTGATAACGTTTCTTGCGACAAACAAAATGTTGCTACATTTAGTGGTATTTCATGGTCAAAGGGCAATAACTGCCATTCAAATGTTGCAATAAATGTGAAGCGAATGGGATGCAATGTGGTCCTCAATATTGATCTTTTTCCACGGCATAATTCCTTGAGGAATATTTTTAAATCATATAGAACATTGCAACGATTGCAGATAACATTACAATGACATTGTAGGGACAGTTAGAATTGGTACACAATATTAGTATTGTGGTTTTATAGTAAAGATGCATTGAAATAATCAATTTCGAAAATGCAGGATTATGCACATGTATGCGTGTATAAATGTATGCCAGCTGTGTACGTTTGTGGTGATGAAGGTGGAAAGATCTTATTTCTTGCAGCAATTGTGTAGTTAAAGGTAAAGGCACTTTTTCACAAGTAATGGTATTGTTCAATTTGCTCCCAAATTTATATCAAGGGCCGTCGGAGATATATAAAATGTACTCCTCCTGTATGGGCTGGAGCACTTTTAATTCCAAAGATAGTCACCTGAAAATACACTGTTATTATACTCCCCACTACCGTAGTGGTGAAGCACTTTCTGACATCCAGTTTTGTACAGACCAGTTCTGGTTTTAAGGGCTTGCCCTTGGGTGACACATAGAAGGTATATTATAGACATCTCTTTTGGTTAAGACACGCCTGTGCAACATCATCCCGATATCGTAAGTGAGGGTATGCCGTTAAACTCTGAGTACGGTTGCCTTTCCAGAGGTCTATCCTTTGACATTTTTCATACTCTTTCCTCTCTATGGGATTGAGCACTTTTAATTCTCCCGAAAAGATAGTCAACCTGAAAATACACTGTTCTTAAATATACAGATATAATTTTATACACATACAAATAACATCTCAAACACCAGACAGGGGCATTAATAAGAGGCATCCAGGGTTCTTCTTCTTGCGTAATGAGGCCAGCAGCTACATGTGTTGATTTGGTGGAGCCAGCTCACTGTTTATTGGGTGGGGTTTGAGAAATATCCACCGGTGGGCGAAAGGTATTGTCCCGTGGTTCCGAAACACCCGGGTGCCGAAATACCCGGTGCCGAAGTTCCCTCCTCGCAGAACTGCCGAAGAACCCTGGCATTCGGCAGAGGAGAGGGAAGTGGAAAATCACGTGCTGCGATGTGTAGAACACGTGTTTACGTATTTTTCGTGATTTTATGGACATCACAAATGAGACTCATTAAAAATCAGGCCTGTGGCATTAAGGAACAATCATGTAGTAATAGTCGCGTAGATACGATCTTGTAACGCCTAAAGCACCCACATGACCCAATGAATAAGAATTTCCCGCGTTCTTTTACAACCAAGGTAGCCGAATTCGGAACAATGTATACGTTATACATGCTTGATATCATATGGACCCCTATGTAAAAGGTCCCCTTTACTGATTAGGAGGGCTATTAGGGGCCGTTTTCACAACACGGGTTAGTTTTAGGGTTGGTGTTTATAGTGCCTATAGGACCTAGGGTTAAGATTAGGGTTAGGAAATAGGTTAGGGTTTGGTTATTAGGGTCCGCTGAGTACAACTTAAGACCTATGTTGATTTTCTTCTTGACAAATAGGGGTTTTGTGATTTTTTTTTTTTTCTGGGATGGGGTCATTTAAATTTATTATTTCAGTAAACCAAGCACCTATCTGTACATATCAGCATAAATCATATGATTTACCTAATTGTGTGTGTGGGTATGGGTGTAGGAGTTCTATTCATAGGAGCTAATAGGGCCTATGCAATTTTTCCAAACCATTTTTCAATTTCCTTCCGGTCCCCCTCGTAAAAACGGAACGTGACCCCCAAATTATTAGTTTAAGCTAATCTGCCTGTCGTACTAGCTGATCCACTGAACACCTAGTTCGTGTCATCCTGTGTCCTTATAGCCAATTGACAAAAGAACTTAGTCACATTCAACAAAAACCGCACGCGTAATGAGGATCTCTCTGGTGCCGAACTACTGGTACCCATTGTTTTCGGCAATTAACCCTGACCTGCCGTTCGGCAGGGTACTGACGTGGCCCGCATTTTCGGATGATAATTGCCGAAACAACCGGGCGTTTCGGCAGATACCGCTGCCGTACGGCAAGGTCCGGTTTGCCGAATACCCGGGCGTTTCGGCATAGCGCGGTATTTCGGCGCAGCATTATACTCATTACGAATGTGATCCGCAATCTCGGATGGACGCCACATTGGCAGGTTGGAAAGTTTCACCCATCGGTGCATAATTGCTGTTGAAACGACCAACTCAAGTGTCATCCTGTTCAAGGCGACCCATTACTTACGTGAAAGATTGCTACCAGGTGGGAGTTTTGTTCATAGTTGTGCAAGTGATGGTCTGGTCTTGGTATCTAGCCAGGCAGTATTCCAATGTCTCTATTATTGGCTGCTCGCGCCCGGAAGATTACTTCCAGAGAGACAGCTGCGATTTTCCAATGTTGCGAACGGGCTAGATAATTAATAAATATATTTTTGAGATTGTTTTCAATACATACATTTGGTGGCATACTGCTCGAAATATCAAAACTAAAATAATCTGATTTGACCAATATTATGAATAGGATTTTCCAAGTTACTACAATTACTTAAATGTGCACGAAGATTTTTTGAGGCACCGCAATATTGTGTCAGAATAATATAATACCCTACATTTGTAAAGCGCCTTTTCCACAGGATACAATGAGCTGTTGCCTATTATTTTACGTACGTCTGCCGGGTCAGGAAATCGTCACCATCATTTCGCTTCATCTATGGCCGGCAGCTGGCCCACGCACAATCCTATCATACAGCACTTAGATTGTAAATGAAAGTGCTGATTAAACAGCTACCCGGAATATCGCTTGGGTCGACGAGGCAGTGAGGTAAAGTGCCTAGGTGCCCAATGCACCACACATTGGCAGGCGCGGGGGCTCGAACCCACAACCTTTGGATCATGAAGTCTGCAGTATATCCACTGGACACATGTTCCTCATAATAGTAATTTCATATAGAATAGACGCTCATTAGATTCCTTACTTGTATTTTGACTACAGAAATGCCTTAAAAATAGAGAAAAAAAAGGGATTTCTGATTTGTTTATATTCAATAGAAAACATAGGCCTAAATTCCGTATTTGGCTCCTATAACGAATTAGAAATTCAAAGTTCTGTACCTAAGAAATTTTCATCGCTTATCCTTCAGTTGGTATTATTTTTGATGAAGCGTTATATCAGGGCAAAAATCAGCACTTTCGATTTTTTTAGGGACACCTGAATGTGTGACTCTCTCGTTGCAACCTTTAATACATGTTTTGAGCAAGGCCAAATCTTCCCTAACTAAACACTTCCTGGTGGCGCGCTATACCTCAAATGGTCGATGGGCTCAGCGATGGCGGCCCATACTCTTTCAATCATCGCACTCCCAAAACTAAACAAACATCAATACCGCCATATCTTTCAGGGTGTTCTCATACCCAATCAGACCCACAAAAGTTTATACATAAAATTCAGAAATACCCTTAGCCCACAGCGTAGTTTATTCGTCAACTCCACGATTTGGAAATGAAAACATTGTCTAACTATACATCCAAAAATCCATATTTTCGTTGAGATTTTCGCTTTACGTGTTTAACAATGACGACGTCTAAAAGTGGGATTTCTTGGGCCGCCACCGCGCGCGCCTATAGGGCTTTTATCAGTGTATGACCACAGTTTCACCCGGCTGTTACTTGCCGGTGGCAGTCTATTCTGTAATAGATAAGGATGAGAAGCACACCTGTATGAAAAATTAATGGTGTTTGATAGGTCTGGCGAGCCTGTTAAGACTCCGACCTAGCGGCGAGCCATTAGGTTCGGATTCTAACAGGCAAGCCAGACCTCATCAAATTCCTTATTTTTCATAACGGTGTCTTTGAATTCCTTTACCGTTACATATACGACGTCGTGACAAGAACAAAATCGATTTTATATAATTTATTCATAAAATTGGAGACTATATTCGTTTTTTTAAATATCTGAAGGCAGCGTTAGGTTTTTTCTTATTAAAAAACACCAACTGTGCTGTTGTGTTCTTTGTGCAGAGTCTAACACCAATGTCTAGTCTAAATAGTTTACTCTTCTGGAGAGATAAACTTATTGTCGAGGAAAGCCCGATCTGCTTAGAAATGATCCCATCTGTTGTGGAAGATGACTGGTTAAGCCATGTCTAATGGTTCTTTAGAGCATGTGTGATATTTAAGTAGGTTCATTTTCAAATAAGCCTTTCACACGTAATATATCTGACCCCCGGATTCTGACTCCACGAATTAAGATCTTCATACAGAGTTATCTGCGTGCACTACCGAATCTTTGTCACTATTTTTAGTGCGTAAAATTTATAGCTAAGAAGATATCCTAATCTTAGGCAATTCTAAATAGCTATGTCTTACGGTTATCACAAGCCTCGATTGCGTATAAAGAAACCAAAGGCAGAAATTCCCTTTTTTTTATACGTTTCTCTCTCAATTTTATTTTTAAATCCGTATTCATTGATCTGGCATTAACGGTCACTCGCATTGTTCAATTGTTACCGTTTTAAAGTAAAGCAACATGTTTTAAATTGTCTTTTTGAAGATTTACATGACTTTGAATCACCAGCTTGGCTGATTCGTTGTTCGATGTACATGTAGTATTTAGCTAAACAGAATATGGTACCGACCATCACCATAACTGTTGTATTGAGTCACCAGTGGTTCACCTGAAGATTTCCATCACTTTTTGAATCACTATCTTTTTTTTTGGGGGGGCTGATTCGTTTACGAATAAGCTAACCAGCAGACGGTAGTCCGACAACCACAATAAGCTTTCCATGACTTTTGAATCACTATCATCTTGGCCGATGCTTGTCGATATACCATGTAATTATCTAACCAGCAGTTGGTAATTCGACACAATAACTTTGTATTGAGTCACCACCTTTTTCTTTCATCGTTGTTTATTTCAACAATAAAAGAGCAAAGGTTCGATTTTCCCTTTAAAATAGTAAAGAAGAATTTGCATAACTTACAATCATTACTTTGCCTGAATCGTAATTGACAGGTAAATGGAAATCTGTTTCACAATTAGCTTTTAGCTTGAGTTCTTTTCACTATTGTTTATTTCTTCTTATTTGTATACCTTTGTACCACCAACCTGATGCCGATGTGTTTCTAGAAGTTTCCTTTGTTCAATTGTCTTTAGTTTTTACATGAATATTATCAGACCGTTTATTTTTTTCTCCGGAAGTGTCGCAGAGACCACTTTCGGAAAAAATAACGGTGATGAAGATTCATAGGTTTAAATAACGGTCTCTGACCGATTACGTAACTATAATGGACAGGTGAACAAAGAAGCACAATTGCATAATGAGAAAAGAAAAAGGGCTAGAACGATATGGTCGGTTAACCAACCGAGTTACGAAAAACGCGAGACTGGCAGGGCATGCCGGTCTCGAGCCTGGCCACTAGGTATCAAATTCAACCTATGTTCCGTCATTCTTACATAGGGTCTCAATTGGACTTTTCAGCTCATGAGTACTAAAATTAGCAGTACTCTTTAGAATGTTTGTAGTTTTAAGATTTTATGTTGATACCATGCTCAAAACAGAAATCAGCCCATAAAATACCTCAAACGGAACTGTAAAATGCCAGGTTAAAATTCCAATTGTCATATTGCCTGGCCCTCGGGTTTCGGATAGAGTATCCATTTGAACAGCACTGGTCTCGTCGGATAGGGTGTAATTTTATCATGTTTGTATCGGTACGTCGCCGGAACCTTGTTACTCGGGTGTTACCCAGGCTCCAATGTACAGGTTGACGGGCGGGCCTGGTTGACTTGACTTTGACAGATGTACATCATGTACTCTGCAGTTCCTCGACATTAGAGGTCAAACGCAGAGGTTGTGAGTGCGCTAGACTTTAGTTAGATGCTGGGGGTTGGTTTCCCTTAAGATAATACTGGTTGTTTTCTCTTCTTTAAATGCTCGTTGTAGTGTATACGAGGGTTTCAGGTAGACAGTTCCATTCGGGTTATACATCAAGCCCGTGCGTGAGTTCATTGTGTAATTAACACCAAGTGGGTCTATGTCTTGTAGTCTGAATGGGAGCTTGAGAGTTTAGCAGGCGGGTGAACAGAAGGTCGACGAGAGCACAGTCTCTGTCTGACGATTTTTTGATTTTGATTCTTTGACATATTATGCAGCATGTGCTTGTTGCCCAACAATCTTATGCACCAGTTTATGTATGTGATTTTCTCTCGTAAGCAGGTGGCAATGCCTGAAAGCACTGCTAGAAACTCAGATGGAGTGGGACGAAGAGCCAGTAATGGTGCTCATAGTCTCGTTCAGGCAGTACCACATGGATTCCAGCTTTTTTTGTGTGATAGCTATAATTGCCCATGCTGGGGCTGGGGCGGAATATACAGCAATGCTGTGGACCAGAGCCAGGGTGGTAGTGCGTAGAGTCGTAGTCGATTGGGACTGTCCTTCTAATGCCTGTTGTTTTTTGTAGTCTCCATCGGGGGGCTGGTGGAAACCAAGTGTAAATTCAAATTAATTATTAAATCATATAATCTCTGTTCCACAATAAAACTGACATTTCTTGAAAAAGTAAATTCACTTCAATTTCATTTCCCCACTATCAAGTGACTAGTGGATACACATAGACTTTCATCAACAAATGGCTTTAAAGATATTCAACAATCACCCGGCTTCGGTGTGCGGTGTAGAAACACTTCAGATTCCTTTCAATCTGGGAGTGCAGGAACATTGTTATATGGTCGCGCAGCTGAAGAGATTTCACCTGTTACGCTTTCCAATTTAGACTGATTACTTTTCAGGACAAATGCTTAACCTATTCACAAATAAGTAAATATTGAAAAAAAAAAAGCCGTTTTCTTACAAAAACTAGTGCGTGTTCATTAACTTGGGCCAGTTTTTTCAATCATTTATTCGAAAGGAAGAACATTACAAACATCATAAGAGAATGTTGCTGGGCAATCTTTGACCTAGCAACTTTGTGGCAGACCCACATCCTAACTTTATTGCTTAATTCATTTCTATTCAATTTATACCAAATTCCCGCGTTTTCAGAAGAAAATTAGGTCACGACCTTATATTATAATGTACACTGTTTATATGTTTTAATATTGTGAGAGAGGACGGGTTTTGTCACTCAACCGAATCGTGGAGGTGGTAACACTGGCTATAACATTGCCCTACATCCCCCAGTCCCATTGTAATATCTTTAGCTCATGGGTAGCTGAAGTCTATACATATCCTTGTCTCCTGATATTGGGAAAAAGAAATTGATGTGACATTTTATGATATATTTTTTAGAAATGTGCAGTTTTATAATGTGCGGGAACAGACAGTTAGTGTGATCGTACTAATTAATTATGATTTACACTTGTTTTCCCTTAGCCCCCATATGGGGACTACAGAATTTGTTATACATTTGGTTATTTGTTCCACGTCCCCATGGTCTAGTGATGGCTAGCACGCCCATTTATATCCAGCAAGGCGGCCAGGAAGTTATTCCTCGAACATACCTTTGTACATACTGACCTCTGAGATGCTGGCGATGAGTAAGCTGCCGATCAAGCTTAACCCCAAATAAGTTGCTGTGGGATGTATGGCAGAGGCGCTTGAGGTTCGATTTGCAGCTGGCGATGAGCCCTTTGGTGTTAAGATGAAAGGCAGTAGCGGTGGTCTTGGCTTCACTCAGCTTGAGTCTCCAGTTCTTGAGATATGCTGCAAGTAGGGCCATATCTGCAGTAAGTGTACTTTCTACTTCAGTCCAGCTTCTGTCCGAGTGAAGAAGGACAAGATCGTCGGCGTAGCAATATTGTCTAATGTTGTTTAGGTAAATCCCTAGATAAAAACAAATTATACAGTTGAACCATGGGAGCCAATACTGATCCTTGTGGGACTCCGTTCCTGAGACGATGCAGTCGACTCCTCTGCCCATCACTGGTCTTAAGAACAAAGGTAACATCCAGGTAATTTGTAGGGTAACTTTAAGTTTCAATCAACTTCAATCAACAAATGTGTCTATTACATAAATATCATAGACTCGCACTCATTGATATTAAAATCACAAAGGTCACAGGCCGGTTAAACAGGGTGGATGGCGTGGGACTCAACTCCGACGTGTTTTCTTGTGTTAAACGCCATTTCCGTCGTCTGCTGAGTAAATCCTATTATAAAATCTTTCTGTTTACCATAAGGCCCCTTGATTGGGCTTAATCTATTCAGGTGAAGACTATATAAAAAGCTTTACAACTATGCAAAAATATAAATTTTGAAAATTCTTGAGGGCGCACTATTTTTCAAATATGCCAGTGTCTCTTTAAAGGACGAGCATCAAGCTTGCAACAAGCTTGCTGCAGGTTTGCTGCAAATGTGGAATGAATAGATTTTTTTGTATTGCTGCAAACCTTTACTGAAATATTATAGCCATATTTTCTGCAAGGGTGCAGCAAATATCAGCTGCAGTAATTGTTAGCTGCAACTTTGCTGCATATATTTTTAGTATGGGTGTACACTACCTTCAAAACCAAACAAATCGTCGATTTTTCTATGCGTATGATTCCACCTCCAGAGTACGATGGGATGTATTACGAGTTCTTGGACAGCAGCTTCATAGGTGAGCTATTGGAACAATAAGGATACATATACCATAACTTATTTTGACGAACTATTACAAAACATAAATAACGTAAACGTAATTAAACACCAACATCCCAACATTTTAAAATCAAGGAGGGATTTTACATCCTACTTCACTTCTTTTGGTTGCCTGCGAATCCATTCCTGCGAATCGTGATGGCCCATAGTATTAAAACTAACAGATACAATGCCAGTGTGTACAGTCAGGCCTACCTATTTCAAGATACCACCCTAACATGTTTACCAAACATTGCTGTAACTTGGTCTATTGCTGCGTGAATTGATTTAAAATACTCTTTGCTTTTTAACTGTAAAGCGTACTAAGTGTATGCAAAACGCAATAAACAGATTTAATACTAGGAAATGATTCTGATCCCTTTTGGTTGGTTAGTTACCGATTGTATGGGAACCATTCGTCCTTCACCCTTTATGTCTTCCACAACCAATCGGGGGTTTGTATTTTGGGGGAAGCTGTTGGCCCGCTTTCCTGGAAATGGTCACTTCGCTATTTGCCACCGGTGAGTTTAGTTGCCCTTCGAGCTTGTTGACAATTAAAAAATTCCCATCCCTCCCCCCGGTGTGTGTAGACCAGAAGAAGTCTCTTTATTACGCCTCAATTTAGGTACACAGCCA
Source organism: Ophioderma brevispina (assembly GCA_023653785.1). NCBI lineage: Eukaryota > Metazoa > Echinodermata > Ophiuroidea > Amphilepidida > Ophiodermatidae > Ophioderma > Ophioderma brevispina. The sequence goes on along the minus strand of JAMKCH010003422.1, from coordinate 78,912 downwards.
GTTTCTCCTCACGTGTAACCCAGAGCTTAAGCTACTGCATGTTGTACTCTTAGCTCCACTCTATACTGTTGTGCCGACACACCCGGGTGCCGACTACCCGGGTGGCCGAAGTTTCCCTCCTCTCTACTGCCGAAGACCCGGGCAGTCGGCGAGAAGGGAGTGGAAAATAACGTGCTGTTGATTGTAGAGACGTGTTTACGCATTTTTCGTGATTTTATGGACAATTCTACAATGAAACTCATTAAACATCAGGCTTTTGGCATTTAGAAAACAGCATGTATGTAATAGTAGACTAGATACGATCTTGTAACGCCTAAAGCAAACCCACATGACCCCATAAGAATAATTCCCGGCGTTTCTTTTACCAAGGACCGAATTCGGAAAAAGTATACTTGATTATGCATTGATATACATATGTATCCCTTGTAAAGGTCCCCTTTATTGATTAGGAGGGCTATTAGACCAGTTGCAACACGGGTTAGGTTAGGGTTGGGGTTATAGGGCCTATAGGACCTAGGGTTAAGATTAGGGTTGGAAATGGTTGGGTTTGGTTATTAGGGTCCGCGGAGTACAAAATTGGGATTAGACCTAGGTGATTTTCTACTTGAGTACACATAGGGGTTATGTGATTTTTTTTTTTTTTCTGATGGAGGGGGGGGGTCATGTTAATTATTATTCATAAACAAGCACTACTCAGATCAGCAGTAACTCATATGATGTAGCCTAATTGTGTGTTGTGGGATTGGTTTAGGAGTTTTATGCAATAGGGCCTATGTACTTTACAATTAATGATGGTTATGCAATTTTCCAAAACATCTTTCAATTTCTCCCGGTCCCCTCCCTGTAAAATATTAGTTTAAAGCTAACTTATCTTGTTCGTACGAGCTGAGTCCACTGAACACTTATTTCGTGTCATCCTGTTCCGTCAGCCAATTGGCCCAAAACTTAGTACATCCAACAACCGCACGCTGTAACCCATTGTTTCGGCAAGTAACCCTGCCGTTTGGCAGGGTAATGACGAAGCCCGCATTTTCGGCATGAATAATTGCCGAAACACCGGGCGTTTCGGCAGATACCCCTGCCGTACGGCAAGGTCATCTGCCGAAAGACCGGACGTTTTCGGCATAGCCCGGTATTTCGGCGCAGCAATACCCCCTTGATGCGTTATTGATGCAGTACCTACAACTAAGTAATTGCGAAGTACACAAGCCACTGGGTGCATAACAGCTTTGTTTACTCAGCAGTACCCATCCCGGGGGGCAGTCTTCATAGACAAGGGGGTATCATCCGTGTCCAAGAATTCACGTAAAAAGTGTTTTTTTCAGGGTCAGGCACGTTACGTACGTAACGTGAAAAGGGTCTAAAATCACCAAAAATCAAGAACCAAGGGTTATATTTTCTAATTGAGGACTTACGCATTTAGGGTCCATATAAAAAAGTCCTTTCCGGAAACCTGGGCTTTCAAACCCCTAAATTTCAAAAAATTTCCGCGCTACGCGCGCTAAAGGAATCTTATACACCTCATTTTTAGCGCAGGCCTATCTTGGTTTGAGATTGAGAAATGACGATTCGTTTTGTGATTGCCTGATCGTCGCTATACCAATATTGTTCAATATACCTTTACGCATGAAACAGTCAAATTTTAGCAATTAAAACTCATAATTTATTTCAATGTCAGTCAATTATAGATTTATAATTTTCTTAAAATAACTCTTGGGACTTAATTTGGGTGCATAATTGCGGGGATTCGGCAATTTTCAGGGCTAGGGAAAATGCCGATTTATCGCTGCGCTGCAAAAGCGAAAATCAGTGCTCAAAATAAGGTTTCCTATAGGCGGATTCTCCCGGATCCTAAAGACCCATAGAAAATGTCCTGAAAACATTTTCCCGCGCCCCACCCCGTGCCGCTCAGAATCTTTCCATGAGCCAAGCTTACATTTTCAGCATTAATTTCAAATAAAACCGTACCCATATCCATAATTATTTTACTGTTTTCTAATCGTTCGACATAGGTGTTCTATACCAATATTCATGTTAAAGTTAACACCCTTAACAAATATAAGATTGTTTTTCTATCAATTTTTGCATGATAAATTATTTTCGGAAAGCAAACATAAATTGCTAGGTTTCCTCCTCTTCGGGCGAGAAGGGGACCCCCCCCCCAAACTTGCCTATATGGATTCCTAAGCACAAATTGGGTTATTTTTAAAAATAAATCACTGGAATGGTTATTTTGGAAATGTACAATTTGCAAGGGACCCCTCCCCACACACCCCACCTAGGGCGGCTCACCCAGAGCCGGAAAAGCAGGGGCGAAAGCAGAGTTTTAAAAATGGCGTGTTTATCACCAACAAATTGAAACTGGTTTCACACAACCTTTACACGTTGTATTGTGTGGAATTTCGTGATATGGCCCACTGAGTAAAACAAAACCTACTACTTAAATAAAGAGTTTCTGCATGAATAAGTCCTGTGTCCGATAACTCGAGTATATAACTCTTCCTTTCTCCCCCTTCCCCACCATTTCTGGAGCCGCCCCCTTAACCACCCACCCCCCACTCCACCCGCCGTTATTTTAGCGCATTGGCCCGCCTACCGGCACTATCGTTGGACGCCCCCTGGCTCACTAAGGTTTGAACAGAATTGTGTATTTCGGCTGGTTTTTACTTATAAAGGGTTATGATTGTGCAATCACTTTACACTTGCTAAGGGTAGGGAGAAAGACAAATATTCTTTTAGGGTATTAATTGTGCTATACTGAAAATAACGTTGTTTATGGGCACAAATTCCAGCTAGTACTTGTTTAGGGTCACTTTTATTGCCGCAACTGATAAGTGTTTAGGAGGTAAAAATTCAAGCTTCGAAATTACGTATTTTAGGGGTGGTTTTTGTGAATGCTTTGGACACGGATGGATACCCCCCCTTGTCAATGAGGGTTGCCCCCCCCGGTAAACCCATCCTCTTGTTTAATCCGCAGTTTTGCCCTGCTAGGTGACTGACAGTTAAAACCATGTCAGCCCCCCCAGTATGGGAGTACCCCTACAGCTACTTCTCGGCAGTACCTTCACAAGGCCATGGACAGGTCCCCCTACCTGCCGCCGAGTAGGGGCCAGCCCTTGGAACCATGAGGGCACAAACCTTCCATTGTCTCCGGCAGCGGGAAGCCTGATTTATTGGATGAAGATCCAAATCTTCTGATAAAGTATTTTTTTTGTTCAGCTGTTATATCTCCTGAAAGGGTATACATGGAACCAAGTGGTTGTAACAATTGCAAACCCTCATTGGGCAATTTGAGAAATCCAAGAATGGCCAGCCATTTGGGCGTTAAAACACTTCTAAAATTTCAATTTTCACAGACAGGCCCCCCCCAAAATGCCAAGTAATTAGTTTTTTTGTGCTACTTTGGTTGGAGTTTTTGGGTAGAAAACTTAAAATGCAAATTGTAATATTTAAGAGGTCATGCCTTGAATAATTACGTGAAATCCAAGATGGGGGCCGCCCATTTTGAAGTAGGAAATCACAAATGGCCCACATTTCATTGAGATGCCAACCCAAATACCAGTCCTCCAATGTAAAAGGGTTTTTGACCTTGTTTTTATTTCCCTTGCCATAAAATAATGTATTGGAAATATAAAATACTAATTTTAATTGTCACAATTGGGCTATACGATATTCAAATATTGGCCGCCGCTGAATTTTTTTTTAAAGGCTCTGATTTTTCGTAAATTAATTTACCTCCAATCAATGAAAATGAGGAAAGAGCATTTTCTTAACAGTCCTCCGTAGGGGTGTATTTTTTAAGCACTCGGCACCCTATCAAGCCCTAGTAATACCCTTGTTTGTAGAGTATAAGTACCGGTTTGAAAGCAGATTATTGTTCCCCGTTGTGGAAGCCCTAGTCCGGGGCCCATAGAGATAACGGAATAAAAGCGTGAAACACTAATTTGTTGCGTAAAGAGTTCACCTGAATCGATTGCTCTATTGTTCATCCCATGTTCCCGGACTAGAGTACGCCGGACAAGGGTTTACTTTCTAACCGGTACTACTAAGTTGCCAAATTTGATACGCCAACCAGTTCAATGGCACACCTATACTTGACATTATTGTCCATTAATAGTTTTTCTTCCTCGATTTCTTGTCCGTTTGCGTATTTTTTTCCGACTTTGGGGGGTGTTTTTCCTTTGTTTTTGTTTTCCCTCATTTTCCGACCTTCCGCTTCTCCATGGCATGAACAGAAGATGGAAACACGTTTCCTATTTGCCAGAGAGCCCACACCTTTGATCTACATGGTGCCTCACCTCCACATGATCACTTACCTCCACACATGAAGCACTTAATCACTTCAACTAATTCATTATGCAGCTAAGGGCACTCATTGGGCCTGCGACCTGGCAACAATGACTGTTCCCTATCGTTTCCCCAGCCATGCTGAGTTGGTACCAGTTCAGAAGGATCAGACATTTCAGAGCATCCTCCAGATACTCCCTGAAGATGTTGCCACGGTCTACATTTTTACTTGCAGCTTCATTAGTGGGGGTGGCAGAATAACATAGTTTTAGGTGCAGGAGGCCGAACTTCCGACGGAGCTACTTTAGATGTTCCCTTACGTTTCGTGTCTTGCCTCCGACAGCGACTGATATGCAGATTGCCCGTAGCATGCCAAAATGATGGATGTTTTTGACTGCCTCAGGACATCATCTTGAGACGATCGAAGTAACACCCAGGCAAGTTAATGAACACGGTTTTTTACCTCGTAATACTTTCAAGGATCCAGCCTTGTCAGTGCCGTATAATGGGGTTCTACTACGTGGTCCACAAAACCACTCAGAACTGTGGGCACCCAGTAAACTCTGGCATGATATCAAGGTGCTTTTGTACGGTTGCTTGATATCAATCAAGAAGTGCCCCTGCCCACCAGATGATGTCGCATCATGACTGCCCTGAAATATCGCTTTGATAACAGAAGTGTAGCAACACAAACCGCGGAGGTGAGTGGCTTTAAATAACCAGTTTCCGGGTCCTGCCCTCCCGGCCCTGTCGACCGCTCCACGGACCCTCACAAGGGTCGTGAAGGTGGTAGCGAGTTCATCTTCGTCTATTAGACTACCTGGCTACTGGGGGCAAACCCTCCGCGCAGAGGCTCCCGGCTTATTTAGAGGAGTTCCTAGACCTGATAAAGTCACTCGGCTTCATCAAAACTTCGACAAGTCACCCAATCCTCTCACTCTCACCAGAGCCCCCGTTTCTGGAGCAGACTTGGATTTTCTGTTGGCAAAGGTGAAGCCCTTCTTGAAAGAGTACCCTCGGTTGTGGCGTGTGCCCGAAGCAATCTTGGAGAGCAGGCCGGTGGGGGGGGGGGGGGGTGGAGGGTGGGGGGGGGGGGGTGGGGGGGGGGGGGGGGGGGGGGGGGGGGGGGGGGGGTGGTGGATCAAGGACACTCAGTCTCTTGCAGCTGCGGTAAGCGCTCAGGCTCCTCGAGTGGTGGCAGGGCAACGGGGCATGCCTTAAAAATAGCATCACATGTACCAGGGTTTGGAGGAACGTCCCCCTAGCAACGTCCTCTTCCCGGAAGGGCCCACGCATGCAAGGCTCCACGAAGGGTAGTGGGTGGGGTAGTCCCGTCCAGTTGGAAATGGCAACCTCCTGCCGTCAATTTTTCAGAGGCTCACAGCCGTCCCACGTGACCTTTGCCTCCACTTGGAATACCAGCTTCCGGCTTCTACGCATGGATGTCCAGAAATCCAAGCCGTGGGTCAGGGATGCGATGTGGATTCAGTGCCTAATGTATTCCCCTCCCCTCCCATTGCGATGATCCCCAAGAGTCCTCGAGAAGGTAGCACGGTCCGACATTGGCCTGGTTCTGTTGAGGCCCAGTTGCCCGGCCTCACCTGTTGATTCCTTTTTTCCCACGGCTTCTAGAAACTCTGCTGTAGGGGGACCTAGTTTGGCTTGCGCAGTAGCGAATCCGCCAGCCCGATGCGGTCCCGTCCCGGAGCGTAACCGATCCGCGCTCCCCTCAACTTGACTGTACTGTGCCCTGGCGCATTTCCCCCCACCAATACACTCCATGCGGGAACTTTTCCTGAACAGGGCTGGCCGCGCCTCGCCCTGCTCAAGCAAGGAGGACCCACTAGAGAATCCTTATGATCCCTCGACCCTCTGCTGGGTTTCCTATAGATGGTGCCGCACCTCCATAAGATGATCTGCTGTCTGCGTCTGTAAGGCAGATCGGGGATTTCCCTTCCCCTAACGGAATTGTTCCTTGAGGGTTTGGCGTCCCCAAACAGCCAAGTGTTACCGTACCGCGATTGGGGCGCTCCATCGTGTCCTGTCCGGACAGCACAGTAGTCTCTAGTAGACCCAATCCCATGAATCTGCTGTCAAGGCGGTGTTTTTCGATTCGTCCCCCCCTGTTGGTTCAACATCACTCGTTCCGGAGTGGAATCTGCCGCTAGTGCTCCAGTTTATCTTAAGGAATTCGAACCACTGGGAGAGTGCCAGTCTTTCCTGGACTAGGAGACGGGCCTTTCTGGTGGCAGGTCCGCTTTCCGGCGATTGGGGTTTTCCGAAAATAACCCTACCTTGTCCCCTTGACGATGCTCCCCTGCTGTTTTGGTTTTTTTTTTTTTGGTCGAAGGACGGCGTTCATCCCCCCACGCTAAGAATCGGTCTTTCACAGAAAACCGTTCCCAGTGTTTCCTCCCGGACCTGGCCTTTGCTGCGGGACGGGTCGCATAAACCAACCCTGGTGCCCAGTCATGGCAACTAAAAATGGTACCTCAAGCCATCTTGCAAGGGCTCCGGAAAGACATACCAAACAGCTTTTCATCTAAACGCCCCAACCCATTTGGTCAGTAGCCGAAGGAACACAGCCGCGGGTTGCCTCAACCTCCGGTGCGCAACACCGAACAACATCACAATCATTGGTCGGCATCTCGGTGTTAGGTCACAGTAAACAATGCAATTTTGAGTTTCCCCGTCTGGTACAACTCAAATATTTAGTTGTTTTTATAATTGGCACACAACGGCAGCCCCTCTTGGATTTTTCTAATTGCCCTAAGGGTGAAACAATTTTACAAATCCATCTAATTATAATAGTACTACTATTAGATTAGAATATCAGATGAGAAAAAATCATAAAATGTGTATTTGGGGTTGATCTCCTCTGTGAAAAGTGCAATTTTTCGGGTTTTTTCTGCTTTCAAATGCGGCCATCTTGGATTTTTTCTCAAATTAAATAAAGCGACGCCTTCCAAGATTACATTAGAAATTTTACAGTTCCCCTACCTCAAACATGAATATTATTAACAAAAAATTAACCAATCATGTTTTGGGGTGTCCCTTGTCCATGAAACTGCAATTTTGGGGGTTTTTACAGTGGAAATGGCGGCCATCTGGATTTCTCCAATTGCCCAAGGGTTCCTTATATACCAGTTCAGAGATATAATCAATCTGAGAAAAAAACTTTATCATAGCTTTTTCATCTACTCCTCCTCCCGCTGCTGGACTATATTGGTTGTGTACAACTCCTTTCTGAACATTTTCAAGATTATACCATCTTATATTGAGTTGAGCATGGCCAAAAAAAAACCTTGTATAAGAATTTTGTTGTAAAAACAACAACTACGAACAAAAATGTTAATGGAGTAAACTACTACAAAATCATCACACAGAGCTCAAGCTCATTTGCATGGGATTACCCACAGGGGTGGACTACTGGGTTTAGGCCTCTTGCGTGTACCCTAGGGTGGATGATTTACTACCCACCCCACTTTGCGACCGGCGATGTGGGTACCCCATGCGGGGTGAGTCACTTCCGTGGCTACTTAGAGGGTACTTCAAAGTACCCCGTGAGCTGTCTCCCGTTAACCGTGTACCGTGCCCTCCCCAGGATCCATCCGCGTGAACCCATGGTGATTCTACATGGGGTCCGAGTAAACCAGAAAAATGATGTACCTTTTAAAAAACAAATTGGGATGCCCTTCCCCGGTGACGTCATTTTGGTGACGTCATCAAATTTTGGGAGAAACATATGTAAAATTTTCATTATTTTTTCTTTTTCTTGCCAGATTCCGGCTAGCCCAAATAGCATATTTTGTTTATTTGTCCTTTCCTTCGCCTCATTCAAAATAATGCATTTTCGTTTTCAATTTTTTATCAGTGTGTAAATATATTTTTTCCCTTTGCCTTATGTACAAACAAAATTTTAATCAACGGCGATTTTCCTCCAATTTCATTTATTTTTACTTTGTTTTTTGGGCAATGAAAAGTAAGCTATTTTTCTGACAAACATACTCTTGCAAACCATTTAAACCCTCTTTTTTTTTTAAAACTTATTTTTTATATACCTTAGGATATACTGAGCAATAATTGGATGTTTTTTATTCCAGAATGTATTTTATGTCAAGGCCTATGAACGAAAAAATGATAACGTCCAATCAAGATTGACCTTTGGAGGGTAAAAATTGCGAAATATTTTTTTTTACCTTAAGGTTTTTAGCTTGCCTTGCTAATCTTTCTTTCAAAGCCATATTTGAACCTTTAACCATTGCATAGATTAAGTAATGCCACACCTGATCTATTTTTTTACATTGATCCTTTATGGTAAAATCCCCAATTGAAAATGCCCATTTTCCTTAACACTTAAAGTGACCAAGGGGGGGGGGGGTTCCTAGGGACCCCCAAATTTGTTTCCCCCGCGCTTTGGCCGCTTCAACGCCGGTGAGCGATTTTTTTGCGCCCGAATTTTTTTCTAATTTGTCTGCACTTTTTAACAATGCGCTTCTTTTCATATACAAAATAACTATACAAATCGGCCAAGCCGTTAATGAAATAATTTAGTGGGGGTCCCATGGAACCCCCCCCCCCTTGGGCCTCAACGGAAGTCATTGAAGAATATTGATTTAAAAATAAGAATAAGAAACCGAGAACAAAGCAAAATTTTTTTTGTGAATAGCATAAGTTCCCACATACATGTAAGTAACCAATTAATTATACATTTTTAAAATAATTACCCTTTAATGTTGCTGAAAAACAAACATTTCATCATGTACGTTGCCAAACCGTGTACTGTCAAACTCCTAACCTATGGGAAAATATGATGTGTATTTTTTGCAACACCCTCAAAAATACAGGATTCCCTAAAAACTGCTGGTTTGTGTTAAATATAAGTAATTTGGTCCCTTCTAGAATAGATTACAACAAAAATAAGTTTTCAAAAATGTTTGATGAAGCACAAGGCCTCACTTCCATTCAATTCCGTCGTTTTTCCCCAATTTTTCGTCGTGTTTTTTGAAAACAATTTTTTTTTGGGAGTGTGGCCCTAATTTTTTACCCAAAAATTAACAAATCTCATTTTTTAATTGCTGGTTTGTGGGGTTTGGTTCCCTTAATGATCCTCACATGGGTAAATAAATTTCGTGCAAAAATTCCGTGGGAAAGTGGTTTTCCTTAGGGGGGGGTCCATGGAACCCCCCCTTGGGCACCCAAGGGTTGAAAAAACCCCTTTGGGTCACTTAAGTGTTTCAAGTGATTTCATTTGATGAATGAGTTTTAGAAAGGCAGACAACAGGGTTGGTTTATCGCCTGAGGAATTTCGTTATAATGCACCCGATGCTTAATGAATTTGATCCCAGTGAATAGCTATGTGATCCTCTTCTTTTCCATTGAACCAAAATAAGTAAAAAAATAAGTACCAACAACCTAGTTAAATGGCGTTACAATGACGTCATCATGTCCCGTGAGCCGTAAATTGGCATTTTTCCAGCCCACGGAAAATTTTCGAAAATCCATTTTTTGCGCCCAAAAGAGGTAGGAATGGGTCGGATTTTGCATGCGGTTTTCAGCACGAAATGATGACCATTGACTAGTTCTCATAACCGACACCCAATAAGACTTTTAGAGCCATTATGGGGCCATATAATTAAAAAAATGTACCCAAAAATATCTTTGGGTGGCAACCCACCAACCACCTCTTACCCTTCGACTTCCACGGCATACCCTAACCCCTGTTGGAAGGTGCGACCTTCGCGTTTTGTTTTTCGCCTAAAATAGGAACCCGACAAGTAACAGAGGGAATGATACCTAGAAAGCTTTTAAACGAAAGTACCCAACAACCTAGTATAGCGTCACAATTGACGTCACAAATTTCGCGATTGGCAATGTGTATTTTTCCCACAGAAAAAAATCCAATTTTTGCGCTAATAAAGTAGGAATATCGGATTTTCAATGCGGTTTTTTTCAGTTCTTATTGATGGCAATTGATAGAATTTACATAAACAGAGTTTTTTAGAGCCATACTGTGAAGAACAGTTTTAAATGTAGCATAAATTCAATCTTCTTGGTAGCAACCACCACCCCTACCTTCAGACATTGGCGGCAAATAACCTAACCCGCGGTCAGGGGCTACTTTTTTTTCAGATTTTTTTATTTCAATAAATGAACCAAGTGAATGATGAGAAAACATAACTTGAAGCTTTTTATGAAAGCTTTATAATGGCATTTTTAAAAAAGCCGCCACGGAGGCCAAGTTTACTGTGGTACCCCCCCCACCCTCTCCCCCTGGTAACCGAGTTTTTAATCACCGTCTTAAAGCCCCTACGGTTTATTTTTTTTCTTATATGGGTCCCTAACCTCGGGAAGTTAATTATGCTAAACAAAATATACCAATGGGTATAATTTATACCAATGCCATAGCTTGTCTCTTCTATTTATTGTTATCAAAATAACCTTCGATTCATATACCGTTTGACCCTGAAATATCCCAATTTTGCCCTTATTCACTTAAACTCTTCGAGTTTTTTTCAAATTTAGCTAAATATTACAAGCGCATTTTTTGTTTTGTTGGCCCATCTTTTTTTGCTTATATGAAAGGAATGGTTTTATCTGATCTTAATTTTCATGTTTACACCTAATGAATATGCCCAATAAGTTTTTTTTGCACCAACCACTCACCCCTCCCTTTCCTCAAGAACATTGATGACCTTTCACACCATTCCTCTCCAGACAAGTTGTCGTATGGCGGGTCCATATTTCCATAATTTAAGTTAGGCGAATCCGTTTTGGGGCGTTTTCATTTAGCGTTTTCTTGTTGTTTGTTTTTAGCAATGTATGACAACAGGGGGTTTCCCCCCACCAACCGGGATTAGACTTTGCTCTATGTAAAATATTAAATCTTTTGAAAATTGGGTGGTCCTCTTTGAAGGACTTTTGGGTTAAATTTTCACTCTTTCGGAGTGGATCCCCTCAATTCACTAAAGCAATAGTACCCGCCTGTTCTACATTTACAGAGAATTGGTTTGACAGATCTTTAATGACCGTCCATGGCATTGGAACCAATAATTGTTTGATGCGTCTAAATTAAGCATCTGAAAGTCCGTGCATGCCCCTGGGAAATTTTTTGAAATGTTTTCCAAGTTGGTGATCAAATGCTTGTGCACAGTGATAAATTGACTTCTACTTTGGAGAGGACAGCGCAAAATAAATTTTTCATCTTAGGCTAAGCCGTTTTTGGGCGTTCTTTTAAGCGTTTTCTTTGTTTGTTGTGGTTTTAGCAATGTGTACCAACAGGGGGTTTCCCAACCAACCTTGGGATTAGAACCTTTTGGCTCTTAAATTAAGAGTGAAATCTTTTGGAATTTTGGGTTGTCACTCTTGAAGAACTTTTTTGGGTTAAATTTCCACTCTTTTCGGAGTGGATCCCTCAATTCATAAGCAATGTCGCCTTTCTAACATTCAGAGAGAATTGGTTTTGACAATCCTTAAATGACCGTCCCATTGCATTGGACAAACTTGTTTTGATGCTCCGTTAAAATAAAGCACTGATAGTCCCCCTAGCATGCTGGAAATTTTTGAAAATGTTCCAAATGGGGTGATCAAAATTGCTTGTGCACCAGGATAATTAACTTCTACTTGGAGAGGGAATACAGCAAAAAACACAAACGCTCAGTTGTCAAGGTTTTCTTGAATTAGAGCACCTATACAGACTCTCCCAATGACCATATGTTATACAAGATCACGGTTTATTCTGTTTTATGTTAACTCCAGTTTAAGCTTGCCCACTTGGGTTTTGTCTTAACGTACTACCCCCCCCAAAAAAGATTACAATAATTAATGGTTCAACTTTTACATAGATCATGTATCACATTTAAACAACACATTTTTAACCCACTGTGTGGGGGTGGTGGAGATATAGATGTTTTTGTTTTAACATTTAAACAAGGAAACAAGGAAAGAAACATGCAAATTCCATCTATATCCCCTAAAGTCACAAGAGAAGAATGTGACTACACCACCCACATCCGCAAAAAGGGGAGATAAGCGTTTTTATTTTTCCAGTTTAGAATCTAGGGCCATTTTGGCATGCTGGTAGGGTCCGCTCCGTAACCTTTTTTTCAAAAGTGTAATTTATAATGCAAGCTAAGGACTTTAGGGATATGTACCGGGGGGGGGGGGGGTTATTTATTCTTAATGCCGTTTATCGGCATGGTTTGAGCGTGCCCACTTAGCTGATCTTCACGATTCAATACCGATCATTCCCAATGTCATTGTTGACCCTAATTTCCACAGATGAACAGACAACGTCATCCCGTAATCAGAGGTTTCAACATTGGCCGTCAATCAGACACCGTCGTGATGATCATTAGTTTCAGAAAGATTAAGAAGTTCCAGTCATGTCGCAGTTTCCAATGCCGTTCACTTGAGGGTTCACTTTATAATTTGCTGTAAAGACCAACCTTAACAAGGGCCGGGAAATAGGACAAGACTGGTTTTGCCATTTTCCCTCACCCACCGTCACCAATGAAATTCCCACCAGAGTACGCACTGACCTTCTGTGTCAATTCCACAAAGATGTTTTAGTGCCTTCAGGGGTAATTTTGCAACGTAAACCAAAATGACGCTTTTCAAAGTAACCCACGGTTTTCACAATGTGTGCAAGAAGAGGAGATTCTTATTATGTTGTCTTATTATTTGTTTGATGTAATGGAGGGAAATATTAATTGGGGAGCTCATTGGCATATACGTCCTTTTGGTGTAATGAACTGATCTGCTCTCAAAATAAGGAATAGCACCGCTGTGTAGGATGGTCTAATCTCATATAATAATCAAATCTTAAAACGGGAACCAAGATATATCGTTATTTTTAACATGGTGATTGTTTTGTGAACTGGTACATCTCGATGTCACCAATAACTCCCAATTTTCTTAGAAACCGAATGTGGTGCTGATCCATACATGTCATGGTTTTCTCCGTGAACTCGTTTCCTCCTGCTTCTAACCGTGGCTTCTAAACTCGGACTTCCGTTCCTATAATCTTCCCTGGTTGTTCTGGACTTCTGAGATTCATCTCAGGTTGAACATTTTTAGAGGCGGCGGCCCTTAGAGCACTTCATGGATATGTCGCGACATTAATTATTAGCATATTCTCTATTCTGCTGTTTTCAAATGTCCTCCTAGGATATTCACTGAAAATATGCTGATTGGAGATCTGTGTCTAAAAGGTAGTGTGATCTATCCTCATCTTCTGAAAAATGATTCAAAGTTTTATTTTACCAAAGGCTCGTGATTCTTCCTGTGTATTTCGCCTGCTTTTAAATTTCTAGAGAGGAATCTTTTAGCCCAATTTGGGCTCTTTCCAATGAAAAATGTCCTCAAAGTGTGGACTGTGTAAACATGTAAAAATACATCTAAATTCTTGCATTCCAAGTGTTCTGATACACTTTTTCAAACCAAAATCAAAGATCATTTTGACAGAAAATTACAGCAAATGCCATATTGAAGAAAGTCATATTTACTTCCATAGATAGTGTGGGGAAATCAACATGTAACACTGGGACACCGGCGTCCTTGTTACATGTTTTGATTGATGCATGCTATAAGTGATGTGATCCTACATAAAGTAACGAATTGTTTTTTGTAGATTGGAAATGTGGTCTTTTTGCAGACATTATCATTGAGTGACTTAAGTCTGCATTTTTCCAAGAATAATACCTGTTTACTTGACTGGCAGTTCACTAGTGGAGGAGCTAGGACCCGTCAACATCAACGTTGACCACACTACAGAAAAGGTTTGACACCTTTGGTATTTCGTTATGGACCCTCTACATCAAGGCTAGGTAGGAGTACTCTCACATTTTGGTATCACTTGTTTCATAGGGCCATTTAAGTTTACACAGGGGCTCAAACTTTTAAAATGCCCTCCAATCATGTTGAAATGTATGTCATATGGTCCGTCTAATCATAAGGATTCCAAAAATGTATGGTTTATACCATCTATGACCAATGATTTTGGAGTTATGGGTTTACAAATGGCTAAAATTGTAAAAAAGTCAAGTATTCTATTTGTACAGGGGTCAAAATCGGAAGTGCTCCATTTTGTTGACAATGAATAGAAGTTGTTCTATAGCTTAATGAGTCAAAATAAGGAATAGTTTGTACCATCTGCAATCATAGGTACCATGTTATGGACACAATAGGTCATAGGTTCAACATACCCAATTGGTGTTGACCTCTTTGACCCTTATTCAGAAGTAGCATTTAACATAATACAAATATAACACTTTAGGAGTCCTCTTTCCTCAGGCATAACTGGAAAGTATTAAAATATAATCAGATAAACTTTTAATATTGACCCCTGTCCAATCGGAGTGACCTTTTTTACCATTTATACCGGATAACTCCAAACCCAATGGTTGTAGGTGTTTACAAAACTATACATTTTTGGAATACTATGATTAGAAGGACAATATGGCAAACTTTCATATGATTGGGGCATTTTAAAAGTTGACCCTGTGTAAACTGAAATGGCCCCTATTGAAAAGTGATACCCAATTTGAGAGTACTACCGACCTAGCATGATGTAGAGGGTCCATTACTAACTACCAAAACGTGTCAAAACCTTTTCTGTTGGTGGGAGGTGTGGCGGGAGTGGTAGGTAAAAACCAACAACTCCTTAAATAAGGCCCCGATGATATCCTGCTCCTCCTCTAAACGTGTAACGTCGGACACCACTATTCAAAGTGCAAACTCACAAACGACAGAGGTGAAAGGTGACTTTTTTGATTTTAAAAATGGTTAGCCAAGTTCTTTTCTAAACATGGTATGGAAAAAATGATTACATTGTTACCGTAAACTACAGACAAAAACTGCATTAAATTATAAAAGTTTAACAATGGACACCTCAGTTGTCTTGATCCATTTTGTGCTAATCTGAAATATGACAAAACTTATTGTCTCTAAATGCTGTAAAGTTTACTGCATTCATATATTATCATTATAAATTGATATGGAGGTCATTTGGACAAAAATATGGAAGTCACACAAGCTTTCACAATATGTAAGCAAAAACATTTAAATTCGGACACCAAATGTTACACGTTGTTCTTGCACTTTATAGAAATATACCGTGAAATAACGAAGTAAATATTTTAAAAATGTGATCTGTTAATATGTTTTTTTACCTATATTTCTGCCCACCTATATCAATAAAAGAAGTAAAACCATTTTTCTTGCATTTACAACTTATTTCTGATTTTTTGTTCACTTTCTATGTCACAAAATGTCCCTATGTTTAACCCCGGACCCCATCGTATTCATTGAAAATTAACGAAAATGTTATAAATAATTTGCACCAAGTTGGTTGGCTTATGAAAGCCTTTGATTTAGTCCACAAGGTGAACTCATTATCATTATAAAAAATGTTTTGGTCTAATTACGATAAACAATTTGGTGATCACACATATCAAAATGTGATTGAGGACATTTTCATGGAAAGACCCATATAGAACCATCTACCATTTCTATTGTCTACAGACTGGGTAAATCATCAATTTACCTCCAACTTGTTTTCTTACGAAAAAAAGTCTTAACGATATAGCATGAACCTTACTATGTTATCAGAATAGTCATTTCCTTTCATATAAAGGCAAACACGTGTCCAAAAACCCTTGTTTTTCATTTTGGCTCAAATTGAAACTTGGTCTATCTGCATGGAATATCGGGGAAATTTGTGGTTTCTTGGTGTCGTTGTGAGTTATGAATGGTAACCTTCATGATATGAATAGAAACCCCTATAGCAATGATTTCAATTTGACCACCATAGGGTACTTGTTAGAATGTTTATAAGGAAGTGGAACACCCCTATGATATGTTGGTTAGATAAAAGTTAACCCCTCTCTTACGGGAGGAGGGGGGGATTACACCCCTACTGAACCTAATTCTATATAGGTAATCATTTCGCGTCCTTTCTGTTTTATTTAGGCAAGAACAAATGCAAAAGTAGCACCTTCACCGGGGTTAGGCTATGCCGTCATAGTCGAAGGGTAAGAGGCGTTTGGTTGCCACCCAAAGATATTTTGGTACATTTTTTTTATAAATATATGCACATTATGGCGCCAAAAGTCTATGTTTGTGTAAGAACTAGTCAATTGGCATCATTTAGTGGGATGAACCGCATGAAAAATATCCAACATTCCTACCCCTTTTAGCGCAAAACGACTTTTCTATGGAAATGCCAATTTTTGGCCGCTTCACGGACTCTATGACGTCATTGTGACGCCACACTAGGTATGTTGGTACTTATTTGGTAACTTATTTGGGTCATCATTGGAAAGATAGGACCATATATTCACGGTATCAAAATCATAAGCATCGGGTGCATTATAACTAATTCTCAAGGGGGTAACCACCCTGTTTCCTGCTTTCTAAAATATGTCAAAAAATTTTTTTGTTTTAAATCACAATTTTAAAGACAATGCATTTTAATTGGGGATTTATCATAGGGCTCAATGTAAAAATAGATCCGTTATGGCTTATTACTCGTCTATGAAGTGGGTTAAAGGTTCAAATATGTTTTGAAATTAAAGATGGCAAAGTCAGCTAACATATTAAGCCTAGGTAAAAAAAATATTTCGAATTTTTTTTACCCCCAAAGGTCAATCTTGATGACGTCATCATTTTTCGTCCATATGCTCGACTAAAAATATATTTTGGAAATAAAACATTCATATTCTTGCTCAGTACATCCTAATGCACATAAAATAAGTTAAAAAGATGAATTAAATGGTTGCAGAGTATGCTTGTCAGAGAAAATAACTACTTTTTTCATGCCCAAAAAAACAAGTAAAATGCAGAAATTGAGAAAATCGCCGTTAAACTTTTTGTTTTTTACATAAGTCAATGGGAAAAATATATTTAAAACTGATATAAAAATGAAACGAAATAATATTTGCGAATGAGGTGAAGGTAAATAACAAATATATTATCTGGGCTATCCGGATATGCAAGAAAAAAATAATTGAAAATTTACATATTTTTCTCCAAAATTTGATGACATCACCAAAATGACGTCACCGGGGCTATGCATCCCAATTTTTTTAAAAGGTACATCATTTTTCTGGTTTACTAGACCCTATAGAATACAACAATGCTCAAGTCGGAGGATCCTGGGGGGGGGGGTGCACGGTAACGGGGGACAGCTCACGGGCTAAAGGTACTCCCATGAAGAAATTGGTTGTGTATTAATAGTTTGTGTCTTTGCTTAAGCTCTTTTAACTTATTGGAATTTGTAATTAGTATTTTTGGAGGTTATTTTAATTTATGAATCTGATGAATTCTTGTTTTGTGTGGGAAATTGGGTTATTTGATGGATCTGAACCTTCTCTAAATTAAACTTGTAGCATATATTTAACGCGTAATTATTTTTGCCCAAAATTTTATGTCATTCCTTAAATATTAGCTGCGCATATTTTAGTGAAAAAAATTCAAATCGGTTATGCCGTTTTGTGCTAATTAGCATGAATAGGTATTTTGGTGGCGCTATTCAAAATGTGTAACTATTTAAAATGTTTATGTCACCAATTTAAATTTATTTATGTTCTTCTATATTGAGCCAAATTTCGGGAAAGCGGTTTTTCATTTATTGCGGGGAATTTTGTGCGAGTATTAAAAATCGGTTTTGGGCCACCATTTTAAAGCGGTACAACCGATTTTCAATTTTTTCCTGTTATGTGGTCGTGTTGAAGTACCTTATCAATGACCAGAGTTTTGTAAAACATTCCAACGACAAAGTGGTTTTTTTTTTTTTTTTTTTTTTTTTTTTCCCCCCCCCCCCCCATATACAAACGGGAGTATACAAGACCGTATACACTTAAGTGTTACCTCTGACCAGTGGCCCGCTCTGAGGGGGCAAATTTCCCCGTCTTGGGAAATTTTCCCTCTCAGGAGGGTCAAAAGGCCAATTTTTCCCGGTCAGAGGGCTAAATAACGGCTGATTTTGCATGATTTAAGCGATTTTTTTCCCGGCCAAAGTCGTCAGAGGGGGCACTGTGCCCCCTGCCCCCCGCCTGTTACGCCACTGCCTCTGACCGCTGGTCAAGTTTTCTTACACGGCAGATGATTTCATAGTTCACATCGTTAAGAAAAGTACTCTAATGATATAATTTTCCCTTACTTAACAGTTATGTCAGGAGAATCCTCTGGTAATAAAATTATTTTCATTTACATTATGACATGGAAAGTGCATTGCTATTATATTTGGGGAGATTCCACAATAGCAGGGAACTGTAGTTGAAAGAATGTGCGCTTCCGGATTTTAAAAACTTGTGAATTTTTGCACACCACAAGTACGTTAGACTTGATAAACCATAAAATTGATGGAAGCACTTGCCAACCCCCAGCCCCCCTTAATGGACCCCAGCTTGGATTTCAAGGTTACAGGGGTTCAAATTTTTAAAATGTTTCCGAATATGTTGAAAAAAAAACACCATGATGTTTGTATGGTTACAAGGATCCACAAAAGGTATTGTTTACATTATCTATGGCTTACAGTTCGGGAGTTACGGGGTTAAAACTGTAAATTGGAGAAAAAGTCAATTTCGTGTGTACATGGGTCAAAAGTTAAAAGTTGCTTTGATTCATGTTCATATGTGTGAAATTGTTTCCCTAGCTTAAGAATTGAAATAAGGAACAGGTTGCCTTATCTGTTATGTTTAGTTTTAACGTTATCCAAACAAAATGGGTCAGAAGGCAAATGGAACCAATAGCTGGCAATAGCTGATGACTTTATTCGCCATTTTTGGTGATAACCAAAAACACGTAAGATAGTCAAACTATTACTTTATTTCATACTATGAGCAAGCCAACAATTTGAACCACGTTTACAAAAATTGGAGAAATTTTAATTGTTGACCAATGTAAAAACTAAAAATTGATTTTTCAACCTTTTACAGCTTTTACCCAAAATTCCCAAAATATAAGCCAAGTACACACAATTATACCTTTTTGGAATACTTGAACCAGACAAAACATCATGGTGTGCTTTTCTACATAATCGGAACATTTTAAAAAGTTAAAAATTTTGGAATTTGAAATCAAAGCTGAGGGCCTGAAAGGGTGTGGCAAGTGGCTTCCATAATTTTTTTGATTATCCAATGCATAAAGTACACTCTGTGACCAAAGTTCACAATTTTATCCAGATTTGCACACTCACATAAGATTGTGCACTACATTCCCCACTACAATCTGAATAGGTATTTCCCCAAAAGTTGCATATACAAATAATAGAAACTTCTAAGAAGAAGAAACAGGGATATTATAACATACAAGCAATTATACATTTAAAAACTGATGGATAGCCTTGTCGTTGCACAAGAACGCTTGCCCAATTCTCTCAGCGGAATTTGCTTCTCTACACCTTACTATGGTAAACATGCAATCTAACTGTCAGCCTGTGTAGTTAAATTATTAATCAAAAATATTTTCAGGCTAAACTATTGTTGTCAATGGTTACCCAGAAAAAACCGTCAGATTCGGGAGTGGAGGCACATTCCAGGAGCTGTGGGTGTGGCTAATTAAAGGACTAATGTCATGGCACGAATGGCTAAAAGAGTGTATATTTTTCGAAATCCGAAGTCGGGTCCCCAAATTACCCGGGCACGCCAGTTATATATTTTTATGATTTTGAAACGATTGTCATTTTCTTCATTAAATTTACAATTTCAGATAGATTAAAAAGTGCTCTACGAGATTCTCAGAGTTAAAAAAAAACTATAAGTTCAAGACTTAAAAACCTTCAGTGATTATCTGTGGAATTTTAACATTTTACACAAAAGATGAGGATAAGTATAACTATAAACATGTAAAAATCCATTTCTATGAAAGACGATTAGGATTAGTGAATCCCTGGCGTCTCATCAAACACCAGAACATCAGAACTCCATTTCCGATATATGATGAACTCTCTTTGCTGAGAAAGATTGAATGAAAGATGGAAAGAAACAACTTCTTATAGTTGTTTTAAATGTCGTCAAAATTCTTGCTCCATCTTACCTCTCATCTCAATTTATTTTTATACTTTAATTCATTCAAAATGCACTAGAAGTCAATCGTGTAATACCATTGTCTTGCACCTTGGAATAAACATGCGGCAAGCACATTTTATTATATGATGTTCGAAGTAATTTGACTTCAAGTGACTTTAAATGTGTTCAAGTCCAACATTAATATTTGGAGTCCAATATGCCTTCACCTCTAAATTCATTTCATTGGCCGTTTGTTCAAATACATGTGTTATCCTTGTTTTTATTATTCATTTTTGTTTTTTGTTTTTTTGTTTTTTGTTGTTTTTTTATGGGGTTTTTATTGCAATTGTAAAATAGTCTTCTTATAGTTTTATAGTTGAAATATCTGTTTACATGTCTTACTTGTAAATCTGTATCCATGGTCTAATCAAAGAGAACCAAAACTCGTGATGTTAGGTCTTTACTAATATCAATTAGTAGAACTCGTTAGTCAGTCAACTGAACTAGATTTTTTGAACTGAACTAGAAATTTGTGACCGGGCTAGTGACTCGTAGAAGGCGCTGTACAATTAAAAGACTATAGTAGAAACGAGCCTACTAAGAGTCAGTTTGAAGTGATCTTCAAATTAAAATCGCAAAACTAGTTCCGGACGTTCTACAAATTGAACCAAACTAGTGTGTCTACGAATTAATTACGTCAGACCAGTGGTATTCTGCTATTGACGCCAACATTTCCCGCCACTGTCTTGCCCATTGCCCGTGCTTGAAGCACGGTCAGCACAGTCTAAAAAGAGCTAGAAAAAATGCCTTAAAGGTGCGTAAATAAGGACAAGTTATATAAGCAGTTTTACATGGTTTGCAGTAATTGTCGTACATTTAACATGTTTCATGTGATTAGAGAGCATGACGCGTAGTGGACGATGGATTCTGGAAATTGAGTAACATTGACGTGCAGTGTTACGTTCATGTGTAGTTATATAGTCACAGTAGTGTATGAGTCGCAGCATGAGATTATTAGCTTACCGTAAATGCGTTATACGCGTAGGAAAAGCAGAAAGATTTGTAAACTCAGAACATGCTGCGTATAGGCTATTTGCATGGGTACCAGCCTTAGAACCATTCCACCAAAGACCCTATGGTCTGTGATTCCACACTATTGGGTGTAGTGTAATAGGCCTATTCAGGGGCATGTCATGTCTACCCTTGCTATAACGTCTCCCCAGTTGTGTTTCTATCCCGGGGTGGTGAACAGTCTCGTAGCCAGACTTAGTAGACTGTGGCACGGATCATCCCGGGGATCATCATGCACGTCAATGTGACTCAAGCTTCCAGATCCATAATTTCCATGCTCCGCTATAACATCACAATAAACATGTTGATTTCACAATTATACACCATGCGTAAACTGCCAATCATAAAAATTACCCACCTTTCAGAGCATATGTGGCAACCTAGTACAAACATCCCTACCAAAATATCCCTACTAATTGCCCTACTATTCATTGAAAGTAGTAGAAACTGCCCTATTAAACAAGTTAACAAACGACATCATTTTATAGTTTATCAATAGAGAAGCCCCTCAATACTATAATGAAATTTGTAGGAACCTCCTAACGAATTTCTTTATTAACCATGAGTGTTTCGGCAAACTTGTTCAGCTGCTAGTACCATAGATAAAGTAGTACGGCCTGAAAACTAATAATTAGTTAGTAAAAATCGACCTCAATTGTTACTGTTTCAAGTTAGTAAGCAAGCGAGTTTTGGTTTTCAGTGATGGAGACCAGTTTTTGTGCAACTGATTTAGTACCCGAATAAGAATGTTTCTACTACTCCCATATGAAGAAGTATCATATGACGAGGACAAAACCAATTAAACACGCGCGTCTAATTTTTTTCTATGGAGCTTTTTTACTACATATGAGACATTACACAGGGTATAGAACACACCATCACGCAAAGAGTTACAAGTTAGGAGATGAATAACTGTCCTGTTTCTGATACACCGTATATAATTTTCAAGAACCCTTAGCGCTTTAATCCATATAAACCAGAAATCATTGTAACATATTCCTGGTCAACCTATCCCGAGATTGAAGTCGTCAGGTAATAACCCAGGACTAGCACACATTTGTACCCATCTCAAGTACAAAAGGTTTGAGTGATTACTTATGTTGACAGACTGACCGAACCTCCCTGAAACGTTAATTCTTAAGTGCCGCCAGTGGTGACTTAAGGAGAGGGGGCCAAAACAAAGTTTGTACAGGGGTCACATTTGTAAATTGAATCCATCAATGTTGAAAGCACACCATGTTATGCATCTAACCATAGGATTTCGAAAGGTATATGGTAATATGTACAAAGCTAAAGTTTCAGAGTTAAGGCTTAAAAACAGCAAAATCATAATAGGGTCAATTTCAGTTGTATCAGGTCAATTTTAAAATTGCTGCTTTGGTGCTTCGCTTTGGATAAAATGGTGCAGAATTATTGGTTGGAGCTCATAGGATAAAATTAGGAATAGTTTGAGTGTCCAAATCGTGCTTAAGAAATTAGGGGGGTAACAGATCATCCCCAATTGAATCAATGGACCTTGATCTCTGTGCCCCCTACATCGGAAACTAAGCATTAAGACAGTCACAACTATTCCTTAGTTTCTCCTAGAACTCCCACCAATATTTGCACCATTTTTTTTTATCCAAATCGGAGTCCACTTTAAAATTTGACCCCTGTACAACTGAAATTGACGCCTTATTATTGATTTTTTGCTGTTTTTTAGCCTTACCGCTGAAACTTTAGTCTGTACATATTGACAAACT
The DNA here is from genome assembly GCA_023653785.1 of Ophioderma brevispina. Classification (NCBI taxonomy): domain Eukaryota; kingdom Metazoa; phylum Echinodermata; class Ophiuroidea; order Amphilepidida; family Ophiodermatidae; genus Ophioderma; species Ophioderma brevispina. Next base: position 55,802 of record JAMKCH010003422.1, on the reverse strand, counting down.
ATACCTTTTTTCTGAATCCTTATGGTTAGACCCATAATCGGGGGGGGGGGTGGTGTGCTTTTCAACATGATTTGGACAATTTACAATTGACCTTTGTACCAACTTTGTCTTGCCCCCTTCTCCTTAAGGCACCACTTTGCTGCACTTAGAATCACGTTTCAGGTTCCGGTCAGTCTGCCAACATAACTTAATCACTCAACCTTTACTTGAGATGTTTAAAAATGTGTGCTAGCTCCAGGCTATAATGCCCTTTCGTTTTCACCATACATTTTTTGCTTTGGGCAGAAATCCTATCTATTCTCACAAAGAAATTGTATATATATTGGGATTAAATAAGGAAATTACAGTATCGTAATATACTGACGATACAACTCTTATTTTAGACAGTTCTTCTTAATCGCTTAATCTGCGTTACACATTATACAATTCAATGTAGAATAACTTGGTTTTTAAAATTAACCGATTAAAGGGGGGATGGCCCCGATTTAAGAATATGAAGTTTCATCTTGACAGTTTGCCTCCTCAAAACCCCATCTGCAAGTTCGCGCCGAGATTTCAAATGCCGTTTTGATGCGAGAGCTAAAACGTGAATTTGTCAATCCCCATAGAGAACTGTGTAAGAATGATTTGGTCGACCAAACTTGCACATTTTCGCTCATACCTTCCGAACCAAACAGCCATTGGCTCTAAATTCACATGGTACATGAGAAAAATAGTAGATATCTTCTAACCAAATGTCTACCACTTCCGGTAAACTCTGGGGCTTCTGGGGACGAGCTATTAGCGATCGGGCCATGGTACTTTAACATAATTACGTAAAATATATAAGTGATTTGTAGGCCACAAAATATAGTTCTTATCGAAATAAAAGTAATACACGTAAAATATTATCGGAAGAAGACGGAAAATTTAACTGTATTGGCCTTGACTTTTTTTGCTCACGAAACAGAAACACGGAGAATGATATTTTGAATAGGCGCAAGTTATGATGTCAACCATTTTTTCAAAACCAATATTTCTGTATTAGGCAGAATAAATGTAATAAACTCGTTAATATTACTCAAATTTAACCATTTTAATCTTTACATTCCACCTCCGTAATTCTGATAATTTTATTTAAAAAAATACAAAGCGACTTGGTTAAATTTATTTTGGAAATGAAATGTCAAAATTAAAAGGACCCAAATGATAAAATCAAAGAATTTAGAGGAGCTAAAATGATTAACATCAAAGAATTTTTAAAGCTCTCAAAATAACATGGATAAGGAGATTGACCACTTAATCCAGAGATGAAAATGCTTTCTTTGAACACCGTACCTCAAATTCAAATCAAGGGTTTTTTTATACGTGGCTGGGTGCAATCTATAGAAAAATACATTGCTGTAAACACCGAAAACCCCTTTTGGAAAGATGTTTTATTCTAATGGGGACAATTTTTGAATTACAGCTCCCCAATGTTATGAAAGTTCATGCATGACTTTTTAAAGGTGTTTGTTCCGATTCATGTCTATTGTGTTCTCTACTTGATATAAGAGCCTGGCACTTGCACATACGCCTCATCAAGTACCGTGGGAAACAAACTTGCGGTTTTAATGGTAGAATCAATAATGCATATTGCAAAGCCCTATTCAATACTGTACTAATATTGGTGGTTAACCATTAATTAAAACGGCGGTTGTTTTGTTTATATCTTAGGAATGAAATGGATTTGAGGGCTCAAATTTAAGGACGACAATGAGAAAAATATGGCCTTTCATCTGATATCAAAATCGATACTATTCCGGGTAAATCAGGGGGGTCCCAAAGACGATCGCAACACGCACCTTTAAGAAAAGAGACCATATAAAGGGTGGCAAAATAGTAGAGCAAGATTTGTTTGTGATTTTAGGTGACCGGTAATGCCCTTATAGCAGTGGATGAGACGCTTGGCTTGTCTTGTTTAAAGAGACTCCCAGCCCAGTTTGTCAAGCAGTTTGTCAAACAAAACACGCTGATCTTCTCTGCACCATTTCAATTTTATGAGTGAGTGATTGTGTGGATCCCATACTGCGGATAAATATTCAAGCAAAGGTCGAACAAGGGTCTTATACGCCGACTCTTTGGTTTGCTGAGAGCATGAATGAAGATTTCTACGTATAAATCCGAGGGAGCGGTTAACTGAAGCAGTTATGTGGGCAATGTGTTTGTTCCAGGTTAAGTTCTTAGTAATGGTGAGGTTCTTAGTCGTTTATGTATACAAGGAACAGTAGCGGTCCAAGCACCGTGCCCTGAGGGTCGCCCGAAACAACATTGGTCCAGGTCGACGACGACGACCCTCTGGACGTGGTGCTTGAGAAAGCTATAATGATCCATGTATGTGTCTAGTTATGAATGCCATATCTGATCTGTGTAAATTATTTAAAAGCAGGTTATGAGGTACAACATGGAATGCTTTGGAAAAGTCCATAATAATCATGTCGGTTTGAGATTTTGAATTTAATGAGTAGGCCAGGTCTTGAATAGTGAAGATTAATTGAGATTCTGTTGAATGTTTACTTCTAACCCGTGTTGTTTTTTCAACGAGAATTGAGTATTGGTCAAAATACTGCATTATGCTTGAATGAATAGTGTGTTCGAGTACTTTTGAGCAGACTGAAGCGAAACAGGACGATAATTCGATGCTGCTGTTCTTTCACCTTTTTTTAATATTAGAGTAATATTTGCTTGAAGCTAGTACTTAGAATTTCACCAGTATCTAATGATTTTTGAAAAATGATACAGGGAGCTGGAGCCAACTCTTCAGCAGCTAGCTGAAGAATGCGAGTGACAATCCCATCAGGGCCAGTAGCCTTATTTGGGTTTAATGTCTGGAGTAATTTGGTAACACTTTCCAGTGTTACGGTAATGCCTGGCATAGGCGGGGTTTGTGGATTTGGTTCTTGAGGTGGATTATTGTCTTCAGTAGTGAAAACTGATTTGAATTGGTTATTCAAAATTTCTGCTTTGTATCGGTTGTCTGACTCAAGCTTGCCATTTCTTTTCACTTCTAATATTCCCATCGCATCAACCTTTATATTACAATACAATGTTAAGACAGATTTTGTGGAGTACGAAGGAATTTATAGAGCTGTTATTTCAACCCTAAAAAAAGAATACCTGTTTAACAGGTCAAATATCTTTGATTAAATACCATCCACGGCTTTTTTGATTTGATACTTTACTAACAAGAAACTAATATCTGGTAAAGTAACGCCAAGTATGAGAAGAAACATAAATAAGGACGAATTCATCGAATCTTAATTTATTTTGGTTCTAATTTAAAATACAAAATATGATTCCAGCTACAAATTCCTTCTTCGAACGTATCAAAATAAACAAAATACACTGTACTTTCTGTGAGTTAGAAGTAGAGGATCTTCCCCACTTATTTTATTTTTTAATTGTCGGTATGTTAAAAATATCTGGACTAATATTGACTGAAGGATTCACGAAAAGTGTAATTTAGTAGTATAAGTAAAGAACATAGTATTGTTTATCCTTACAAGCAAGATAAAGCTACGAATAATTTAATACTTTGGGTCCAATGGAGTGTTTCCAAAAATAAGCTTTTCAGGAAAAAATAGCCTTTCCAATTATTCAAAAAGAATTATTACGAGACAGAAAACCTATCCGATATAAAAATTAAAACCAACTATAATTTGCGAAAGAATAGTTACTTCGTAAAAGATTATTTAGGTAACTTATTTTTTTATTATTATAGTTGTTTTGTTGTTATTATTTTGTCTCTTTTGTTGTTGATTATATTTAAAATAAAATAAAAGAAAAATTAGAAAATGAAACTAAAATGTATACATACATGTACAAAATCGGTGTCCGGCAAGTTTCTAATGTCAATGACTATTCTCCTTTGCACTCCAGATGGCACAAAAATATCTTCAAATGACTCCTCAAGTTGAGAACACTCATCAACACCTCGGCGCAGTGGATTTAATCGTTGGTGCTATGAAACAGGAAAAAAAGGTTTCGTTAAAAAGTGTCACATTACATCAAACTATTGCATAATAAATAATTGGGTCAATTTTTCGATAATGCAGTCTATGTTTTGCTAGGCGTAGCCGACGTCAAATACATAAACAGTTTTGTCGACGGTCGGACATTCGTGTTTCCTAGCAACATGATGCTGGCTTGCCTTGGGTCACATGTTGCTGCTCCTGCCTTTCAGGTTTCGCGGTCTTTACCTCATTCAGTCTCATGTTTTCATCCGAGTCGGTCGTGTTGGCTTGCGTGCCGAAAATCCCGCCCTCCCACCTCTCAGTTTTCAGTATTTGTGTTTTATTTTGTTTTATTCAGAGTTGTGCAGTGGCGTAGCTAGGATTTTCATATTGGGGGGGCCAGTGTCGCATCTCAACCGACAGAAAATGTGTAGGGTCCAGGGGCCCGCCTTAGGGCCCCTGTTGGGATCCAGGGTGGGGGTGGGGGTCGAGGGGGCGAAGCCCCCTGAAAATCTTGGGTTTTATATGCTTTAAATGTCTTCTGAGGGCTAATTTTTGTACGATTTTGTAAAATTTACTTGTCGCACGCTGTCCATTGAATTTTAAACCTATACTTTGCCGACAATCCGGCCTGCAAGTGCCATGACCTGAATTTTTCAAGTGAACCGACGGGCTCATCTCAACCGACGAAATCAATTATTGGGGGGCCGCGGCCCCCTGCCCCCCCCCTCCCTCTGGCTACGCCACTGGAGTTGTGTACACCGTTTCAGTTAATTCCCTTTTGTTAATTTGCTTAATGAAACCCATTTAAGTTTTTCTATTATTGTTAAGTAATTTATTTGTATGTTATTATGCAAACTTAAAGGCAAAAGCCAAAAGGAGCTAGAGCAAACACTCAGTAGGATAGTCAATTAATCTGATTTGTTGAACAATCTTGAAGGCAAACGCCAATTGGGCTAGAGTATTTACACTCAGTAATGAATTGCTTTATAGAAGTCTTTTTGAATTATGGATGCTTGAAGGCAAATGCCAAAGAGGGGTGAGAGCAAACACTGAGTAGATTTGTGCTATTATATTCATGAAGGCCAAGGCTTGAAGGCAAATGCCAAAGAGACGAGAGCAAACGCTCACTGGAATTTTGCTATTATATTTGTGTTAATTTGATTGTTGAGCAAACTTGAAGGCAAATGCCAAAAGGCGCTAGAGCAAACGCTCATAAGTAATCTGCTAAATTCTAATATGAAATTGTTGTTGAGCAATCTTGAAGGCAAATGCCAAAGGCGATAGAGCAAACGCTCAGAGGAATTTGCTACCTTCTAATCTGAAATTATTGAACAGCCTGAATTCTATATTGATGAGTAAGTGGGCGCATGTTATTATGACCTCTAGGATGAAAACTATGAGGCCACAATGCCGTCTTCGCTTCCTTGTCTAGTCCTTTGATATATACATATTCTTTATTATAATTTTATCACCACGATTGTCAGAACTTTATAATACAAACTACTTATTGCATTTCCAGATAATGAAAGTAACTTTTCCGTCGTAGAAAGTACAGCAGATCAGTCGTGCTTTTCTATGAATTGAATAGACGGGGAATCATTAGCACATCAAAGCAGTCAAACAAAAAAGGTTTAACATGTTTTGCAATAAAACGCGATATACAAACTATACCAAAATAGTTTCCGTGATAGATAATTAAAATTCAACTGGATGTCATAGTATTCAGGAAACTAACCGTACAACCACATCCCACCACCACCACCACAACCATGCACCATCACCTTCATGGGCTCGGATTCTGCCGGGATTTAGACCCTCTCAGGGTCTGTGGTATAAACGACTGGTAATGAAGACTACAATCTCTCTGAGTCAATTGAATTTTGTTAAATCAGTGGAAAAGCTGGTTCGTATGAGGGCGTATGGGCGGCCATTGGGGTCAAAAAATGTGGCAGTGCAGTATTAAAAGGACCGCTGCCCAAGGGTGCAGGGAGGGCCCAGCCTGATTTTTTTTTAGGATTTTTTTTTATTTGTTTTGTATATACATTGGATGCATCCTGTTGGTGAGTGCAATTCCAAATAAATAAATTTGATTTTATGTTAATTGAACCTACTGTGCCCTGAATCCGAGGACAGAGCCGAGACTGTGGGACAGTCTACCGGGATTCTGCAGGCTGGTAATTTAAAAGATCACCATTTGCTCACACTGGCCCAGGGCAGGAAATTTTCTGCCTAAATTCAAGCACAAAGTCGAAGTTGGTATAAAATAGTAGCGCTCCTCTCAAATGTATTGTTTGTACAGAGCGTCTGAAATTGTTGATGGCTTTATGAAAAGCCTTCCTTCCGAAGTCGGCGAGATTTTATTTTATTAAAAGAAAATGCATTTCAAAACGATGCAGATTTGCAACACCTTCTTCATATTAACGTCACATTGTGCATAACCGGTGTAAACGAAACTGAGTGTCCTACCTATAAAATTGTCCGGTAGGACAGCAGGTTTCAGAGACTGGGCGTCCTACGGACGCCTAGTCTCTGAAACCTGCTGTCTGTCCTACGGACACCCAGTCTCTGAAACCTACTTCCGTCGGACACTCGCTCTCTATAATGTGCCGTCCGTCGGACACTCGCTCTCTATAACCCGTTGTCCGTGGGACCATCGGTCTTTGTAACCTACTGTCTGTAGGACACTCACTCACTGCAACCTGATGACCTATGGACACTCATTATCTGATATTAGCTGTTCTATACAGACTATTGCTGAAGATATTGATGAAGTTATACTGTATCTGGATCAAATTCATGTATATGACTAGGACACTCTATTTTGGGGGACACTCAGATTCATTACAGCTATCACGAAATTGAGCGTCCCCAGGTCTTAGGACTCTGTATTACTGTGACATGAAGTCCTATGCCCTTAATATATTTATAAATATATATTATAGAAACACTACCAGTCGAAGGAATTTAGTGAATTAAATTGCAGACCGATTTCGAGCAGTCCTGTGTGGTACAGTGGCAAGACCTTCGAACTACAAAGTAAGTATAGTGGTAGAATAGGCTTGTCTTGTGTTATTATGGTATGATTAATCGGGGAGTAAGCACGGGTTTCACTTCAATGTTCGTTGACAAATTTAGTGTAATAATATTGATTTTTTCGCGAGACCCACAAACCCTGTTATGTTTATATATTTGATTCTTAATTTCTTTATAATTTTCGAATTATCAATTATTACTTTTATCCATTAAGTGTCCTTAGGAAATTTACACTTGCATTTTAACCTGGCTATCAAATAAGCTTCTTTTGACAAGTGACAAAGGAGTCCTTTATATATTTGAAATACTGGATCAAAAACATTGTTTTCGAAGCTTATATTGAAGTTTCTAAATTCGAAATTAAAATGGCCATCAACAAAATATGAAAACGATCTGATCACATATTTTCCTCATGCAATATTCCTTCCTTTTTTGAATGGTTACCATTTTTACCCCTGGCCTGAAAGCAGAGTGGGATTTTTTGCGATGCGCCATGTCCGCATGTTGTTAAGTCTCCTTGAAAGTTTTAGTCGATTTTAACATACTTGGGGCTTACAGGTGGAGTATGAATTTCATCATATGTGGATGATGTCACCGGTCATAGATCCAAGGTCAAAGGTCATTGAGGTCATTCGTATGTGTACTCTATATGTGTGTGTTTGTGTTCCAGTTTCTTAGGTTTTCTTTTTTCACGTCTCCTTCGAAAAGTTAAAGTTCCTATTTACACCAGAATTGGGTTAAGGTGCATTGGGGTTTCTTCATATGCGGATGTCAAAGGCATGGATCAGGTCAACTTAGGTCAACTTAGGTCACATTCCAGAATGCCATCCTTGCCATGGGGATGACAAATATTACTTGCATTAGTTTGAGTGGAGTGCAAACACTCACAGTTGAGTAAAATTCCGATTGAGCTTGTTAAACTTTATTTACTTAATCACACCTACAAATTATTCTAAAAACCTTGTTGTGCCATACAACTATGCATTTTGAATTATTGGTACACAGACAGAATATTTTTTTAATTGTAGGTAAAAAACTTGGCAGGTTTTTTTTAAGACATTTGCCGACTTTTGGCACGAATTAAAATACAAAGCCCCCCCTTTAAATATTTTTTTATGGCGCCATTAATGTTTTTAATTTGAAAGTCAGGTCAGGCTGCCTTCTGAGTTTGATTAATTTTTTCATTTTCAAGGGCTTATTGACATCATAAGGACTAGATTTCAACTTGGTTTGAAATTCCCAAGTCATTTTCTATTGCTGTTGGTCCGCTTTGGTTTTCAAATGGCCGTCAAAATCCTAAAAAAAACCTATAAAATCAAAATTTTCCTTTTTTTTTTTTTTTTTTTTTTTTTTTTTTAAAATATTGCAAGTAAACAGTCTCATAAGGCGGTCTCCCACCTTTTGAAACAAACAAAAATAGTATAAGCGGCCTCTCACCATGATCTGGGGAAAAACGCCCTTTCACTTATGCTTCTGTAAAATGGATCGTGTTCCTGATGTTACATTGTACCATGTGATTTGCGCAGTATTTCATTTTTCATTTTCAGCACTTAATTATATCGTATGAAATAAACCTTGTGTTTTCCCAAAGTCGCTTTTCTTGGAATGGGGGGGCACTTTTTTTCCAAAATACCTGTCCAAACTGTCAAAACACTATATAATGTAATATCTATACTACTAAAAATGAGATCTGCCTGTCTGCGAGTCTGTCTGTACGGCTCTGCGTTTCGTTATGCTTGACATACGGGGCTGATATTTTACATGAAGGTAAGGAGAACTACCTGACCTTTCTTTGCAGAGTTTCAGAGTGACCCAAAAAAGTCATAGGTCACTTCGAGGTCAATTTACGTAGAAATGCACTATGACCACCACATTCGGTCAAAAGGACAGGTGACCTGAGAACAGAACAATCTGAGGTCAAAGGTCACATACATGGTTCAAAGGTCACAAACGGGGAGAAAATGCACTAGTTTTATATGATATATTGAACAAAGTACACACATTCTTCGTTATAGACTATCAGACTATCATGTCAACCCAAGTTCACAAAGTAGCTCAAAGAAGTTTCTCAAATTACAATTTATGCACAAAGATAATGGGTGTAAAATTATATAAGCAAGCAGTTTCCGAATTCTTGTGTGATAAGTTGTGTTTGTCCGTCGGACAATAATGTTTAAATCTGAGAGTGCGACGGACACTAAGTTCAACGTTTAATTGTCCTAGGACTCCTGGTTTTAAAATGGAGCGTCCCATAGGACTGTGTGTTATAATTTGGGTAGACGTTTCATATAGAAGTCCCATTGATGCAAATGAGGCATTACAATTGATTCCGTCATGCGCTGTATGACGTTGTGCAGTAGCGCTTGACGGAATGAATGGCAATACCTCATCTGCATCAATGGGACTTCTATATGAAACGTCTACCCTAATTTGTGTTTTGTCCGCCGGACATTTAAGTTTCAATCTGAGAGTCCGACGGATGCCGAGTAATATATGTCATTGTCCTGGACTCCTGGTTTTAAAATGGAGCGTCCCATAGGACTTTGTCTTGTAAACTGCTTTTGTCCGTCGGACACTAAGGTTTAAGGGTGCGAGTCCGTTGGACACCAAGATTTAAAACTAAGAGTTCGTCGGACACCAAGGTTTAAATATGGAAGTCCGACGAATCAATCAATCAATAATAATAATAATGCAGATGAATCTAGGCGCTTTACATAAAAAATAGGAGCAATTTTATCATTATCAAACGACAAATACAAATACAATGGATAAAATTGTAATGTACAAACGAAAAACACACATGGTTGCAAAATGAAGTTTACAACAAAGACAAATACTAAAATAATTAAAAATTGTGCACAATTTAGTTCACAACGGACAATAGTCATTCAGGGGTAGGCGAGATCTCTGCTGACCCAGGCAATTAAGTCCACCCTCCAAGGAAGGCTTATGAGTTCAGAATATCTCGGACCAGAGGATACATGGCTGATTGAGTTACAAAATAGACAATTAAGTCTTATACAAGTAATTAAGTTACTAGAATTAAATATTTAAAAAAAATCAGCTACGATGATGGAAAAATACCAAACGAAAAAAATACATCGCGGTCTTCGGACCGCTAGTATCGTCTGCGGTCGCGGTTTGTAAATGATAGGCCTCATATGACCTTTTAGCTTGACGTGTGACCTTTGATCTCATAAATGATGGTTTTCGTGTAATATCCATAAACCAAGTTTGGTTCCAATTGAACTTCAACTTTTCAATTAAGGTCAATTCTACAATTTCAACATATCTTACAACTTGACCGCACATGACCTTTAACCTTAGTATGTGAACTTTGACCTCATCTCCAAATGAGGGATCACATGTTGCACCTATGACTCAATTTTGGTTGAAATCCATCGAAGTATGCGGATATTACATACAGGCAACCCTTTTTGACAACAGACAACATCACCAACAGACAACATCATTAACAGACAATATCATCAACAGTCAACATCAAGAGACGACAACAACAGTGGACAAAGTGATCCTATGTGTCTTCCTGCCTTACGGCAGGCGACACAATAAACTACCATTCCCCCATTATGGAATTCAAATCTGAGAGGGTATGGGTATACAACCAGTTAGGATGAACAAGCTCCAAAATAGGAAATAAGGAAAATCGAATGCATGGAGAAAAAAAATCACTGACTTAGTAGACATATCGACAATTTTTTTACGGTGCATGTACTCTAAAATCTAAAGTTTATTGCAATATACATTACATCAAACTGTAAAATATACAATGAATTTGAATGCAATCCTGTAAAAGCTGTATTTTACCGGGTTGTGTTTGCAGAATGGATGCCACGATTTTCCTGTAAAATTTGCAGTATTTTTGTCCTGTAAGTACTTAATCATATAATTGAAAATTCATAATAGTGTATAATATGTTGATACTCGGCATTAGAATTCCATTGTTCCACCTTTAAATTTAGTCAACATAAGCCTGGAAAATTGAACATAAATCTGCAGTATTTTGCTTATTTCCAAAATTACAGTCAAATGCTGTACCTTATTTACAGTATTTCATTGTAAAAGGCACGGTTACAGTATAGAACTATTTGTTAATTATGTTAATTTAATGTATTGTTTAGAATTGTTTAAATTACCTAAAATGTCAGGAGGGTGGGGCTCAGGAATCTCCTTTTTGTGGTAATACAAATATGCAACGATAAGACTTTAAAAAAAACAAAAAATCAAGTATGGGAAATTGAGGTCAATGGTTTAGGCAGATGATGAGGACTTTATTAGCAGTGTGTTGCCCCAGTAGTCATGCTAGTTATGGACCGAGACTGATCTTGTTAAGGCAATCGGTGCCTGTGATAACCGTAAGCACAAGACTTGAGGGGCCTTGCTGAGAACTTGCAGGATTCCAAAGAATGGAAAAGAATGTTACTTATAATGCTTATATGCTTTTCACCCATTAGTAACACTTAACCTCAGTGTCGCGACGGACAAGAACAGTTTACAAGACAAAGTCCTCTGGGACGCTACATTTTAAAACAGGAGTCCTAGACAATGAAACGTTGAACTTAGTGTCTCGCGGACTTCAGACTTAAAACCTTATGTCGCGACGGACAAAAAGAACTTATCACAACACAGTCCTATGGGGCTCTTCATTTTAAAACCATGAGTCCCAGGACTTGAAAATATTACTCGGCATCGCGCGACTCTCCGACTTAAACCTTGGTGTCCGACGGACAAAACAACTTATCACACACACAATCCTATGGGACGCTCCATTTTAAAAGCAGGAGTCCCAGGACAATGAACTAAAACTTAGTATCCGTCGGACCCTCAGATTTAAACCTCATTCCGACGGCCATACAAAATTGTAACACACAAGTCATATGGGACGTCCTAATTTAAACCAGGAGTCCTAGGACAATGAAACATAAACCTTAGTATCCGTCGACCCTCGATTGAAAACCTCAGTGTCCCGCCGGACTCTGACACTTTAAACGTAGTGTCCGGTGGACAAAAAACGACTTAAAAAAAAAACAATTTCCCCAAGAAAGTCCTCGTAAAATCATGACACCGTCATGGCGTCCTGCTGAACGATATAATATTTGAACTGGGATTGCTATTTTAAGTGTATGTTTCATCATGATACCGAATTCCAAATACGAAGTGTAATTATCAACGAGTGTCCCATCGAGAGTACTTAAAGGCTGACTCAGAGATTTCCCGAGGAGGGCGCCCTCAATTTTCAAACAATCGTGTTTTTTGCGTGTACACAATGCTTGTCCATATACTAATCACTGTGTGAAATAGCTAAGCTTAAATCGAAGTCCTTCATAGAGAAAATCACAACTTTGTTATAAAATTCTTGATCCGGAATTTTTGTTATACACAGTATCCTATGGCACGCAATACTTTACATAAATGTTTACTGCATCAAAATGAAATATCCAATTCATCTCAAACTTTGGAATTGTGCATTTGAGGTTACTCTCTTTAGTTTTAGGTGACTATTTTTAATTATTACACAAACAAATTATATTTTGAAATCTCTGAGTTAGCCTTTAACACAAATGATGTGGAGCAGACATGGGTCTCATTTTCAGCCTTCTGGTATATAAATGACCCTTTTTTTCATGCCAATTTTGGTATAGAAATGTGTTTTTTTTTTCAAAATTTTCTAACATTTGTTGGAAAATTAGTAAAATGACCTCAATCTGAAGCTAAAAATTTCCAAAGTTGCTAAAAAGGTCGAATATTGTAAGAAAAATGGAAAATTTGTTTTAAATTTGGCCCAAAATCTGCATTGTAGCTATGGGTCCTTTTTTGGCCAAAATTGGTATAGATATGGGTCCTACTTCCAGACTTTTAGAGTACGTCCCTACCCGAACCAAACTTGAGACCCTCTGGGGTGTCCCATTGATTTCACCAGGTTTTTTAAGCATTCTCAATCCACGGGTTCCAGGTAATAGATGTTCTTTACACCTTGAAATACCGACGCTAATCTTCATCCAAATAAGTCATCCAAATTAGATGCACCAAAAAGGTGTTTTAAACATGTGGAAATTGTGTTTTCTGTAAAGTTGACTAAAGGAAAGAATGACAATTTGTTTAAGTGGTGTACAATTTAATATTATACCATATACAAGGAGAGTGAATGTTCGTGAATTATGGGATCTTCCTGGTGCAAATACTTTTTGTCATCTATTAGCAGTTGAAATATACTGTGGCAATGTCTTCACATCTCCTTTCGTGGATTAAACAAAACAATGTCTGAGGTATTCTATCATGGCGAACATTTGAAATCGGTTATTATTGACGAGAGTTTGTAACTTTCGACAAACAGAGACTCGCACTTTTTATAAACTTACGCTTTCTCCTGTAATAATGGTATTTTCGGTATCGTTAGGACAGTTTGTTACATCATGTGTGCAGATATTACCGTAATTACACCAATCACAGTCCCATCTACTAGCAGCACAGTCCACACAACTGTAAATGAACATACATTAGATTATCCATGCTATTCTGATATCATGATTTTGATTTGCTTTTATCTCTTTTTAATGTTATGTTCTTATCATATAGCATTAAATGCGTAGAGACATGTAGTTCCCATTCATCTTATCGTCTTAATTTAAAAAAATGTTAACTGAGATATGTACCGTGTGTGTGAAGCGCATTTATAGAAGGAGTAATTTGTGCTCAGGAACTGTATGCCCGTTTCTACTGAACGGATCGACAAAATCAGTGTGACATAATCTAAAGAGGAGAAAACACAAAGTTTCAAAGTTAATGAGTTCTCATTTATGTAGCTAGCAAACACAAAACGTAATTAAAATAGATTTAAACGTTTGATGGATATTACATAAACTTTTCATTCGGGTCTCTGATATATTTTTAAAACATTTTACCAAGTTTTAAAGACATTAGTAGTTAAATATTTTGAAAATAACCTTTCTGAGGCCCACCATTTAAAACCTTTTAAAAATATTTCAAAATATTTGTAAAACCTATTGTTTTTGCTGGGTTGCACTCTGAAAAAACATAAGACCCATTTACAAACAAAAATGCCATTTAAAGAAACATGAGGAGATTTCCAGAGAGAAGCGCCCTCATTTTTTTCGAACCCAGCTTTTTTGCATATTTGGAATGCTTATCAATGTATTAGATCATACCTGAAGTGAATAAGCCGAATACGTCGTCTTTATGTAATAAGATGTTGATTTAGTAATTATTGTCGTGCACGATAGAAATTCAAAGCATGGTTTACTACAGGGACGATTACGATAGCAGGCAAGTTCAAAACAAGGTTTGCGTTTTTCTTTAGTGCTTGTTTGTCCAATAAACCTTCGAAACGTTCTCGGTAGGTGGTCCACAACCGATCAAGTGCAATTTGAGAGAAAATTGTATCCTATAAAAATCTCCTCCTTTCACTCTAAGTCAAGAATTGTATACTATGTATACAATTGTATACTTACAATATTTACGAAGCTAAAGGTATTGATTTACTTAAAGAATGTCAAAGGAATTACATTTTACCCTTTGTGAAAAGATTAAAGAGATTAACCTGTTTTGAATTCGTCAGAAATTTCAGGTAACTCGGCAGGAAGTGGTGTCCTACACCTGAGGTCACGAACTGAACTGCTGGATAAAGTAGGCTCAATAGTGGCAGTGTTAACAAGTACAACGTCGCCAAATTCAAAGACGCACTCATAACCATGGCTAAAATCTGGAAGTTGACTAACTGTTACATTTATCTGTAAAATGTAAAGGTTTTTACCTTATGTAGATAGATCGAAATCAAAAGACGTAAGCCTTGGACCTAACGTTTTATGCTCTCTACTTAAACAATGAATTTAGCTTCCGACATAAATAAGGCTTGTTTTATTAATTTTCATACCTGAACACTTTATGTGATGATCTATACAGCTTTGAATCTTCCATCATTCAAGAAGGAGGGAGGAGGAGGATCATTGTTTTCACATTCTCGCTATTGTTTTTAACTTACAAAATTATCTTTTGATGAGACCCAGGAATATTGTTATTCAGATAGTCTTTCTTTACACTAACTTAAAGGCACTTCTTTATACACATGTTAACTGAAAGTCAAAATCGTACGAATGTAACACTTAATTGGTTTATTGTGGCCCTGTATCATTTTAATGTAAATTACTGCACTTGTTTACTTAAAGGGAAACGATGACATTTAGTATGGGACAGTGTGTCATTTGTTGGCTTTTTTGCTACAATTGGAATTTTGGGTCTTAAAATGTAGATAATGGTCCCAGGAATCCAAATCAAATTGTTACCATTTTTTATCCCTTCCGTTTGGCGTCCATCTTGGATTTCAAAATGGCTACCATTTTCAACATATTTTGCTCTATATCTGGACTTCTGAGCAACATAGAAGGTTCATATTGGTGGTAATACCCATGTTTTTGATGTCAAGGAACACAAATATCACATTCAGAAAGTCGAAGATTGTTCCCTTCTGGAGGACATCTTGAATTTCAAAATGGCTACCATTTTCAACATATTTTGCTCTATATCTGGACTTCTGAGCAACATAGAAGGCTCAAGTTGGCGGCAACACCCATGTTTGTGATGTCAAGGGACACAAATATTACCTTACAAAAAGTCAGATTGTTTCCTTCCAGCAGCCATCTTGAATTTCAAAATGGCTACCATTTTTAACCTATACTTCACCCAATATCTGGACTTCTGGGCAACATAGAAAGCTCCAGTTGGTGGCAATACCCATGTTTGTGATATCAAGGAACACGTATATTACATTCAGAAAGTCGAAGATTGTTTCTTTAAGGGGCTATCTTGAAGTTCAAAATGGTCGCCATTTTTAATATATATACTACGCCCAATGTCGGGACTTCTGAGAAACATAAAAGGCTCCATTTCGTGGCAATACCCATGTTTGTGATGTTATTGATATTGATGTTGTGGCAGAGTGTCACCGTGAAAGACAAATGCTAAGGGGACCATCCCCAACAAAAAAGGGTGCTGGAGACCTGGCAAATCCCAGCTACTATTTAGCAAATTGACGAGCTGACTTTTTGTAAACGTAGCACCGTGTTTGAAGTCAGTGCTTCCTGAGTGAACATTGGTCTCTTCCAATTCGGATGATGGGAGGGTCCTAAAGCTTATTGGAAGGTCCAACCCTAATATTCCAAAAGATGTCATGACACTTTCTCATCAGCACATACAACGTCCAGACACTATCAACAACAGCCAGAAAGAAGTACTTGTACATGAAACACAAACTGTAACGATATTGATGTCATCTGCATACAGAAAACCGCACTGACACAGCGATATCCATGGCCTGCACTTATTACAGCCTTCCGCCTGGAATAATAAGAAAATGCCAGCTCCAGGTGGTGGGGTTTCTTTTGTCAAGGCTCTCAGTCACGCCCAGCTTGTCCACTTAATGAGCGCATCAGGAAGCTTACACTGATGGTAATCCTGAAACAAATCATTTTTGATGCGACCATCAGATGAAACTGTCTCTTCGCTTTCACCATGGACCGTCCACTAGCCACCGCTAGCAGTTCCCACCCTAACTTCTGTTCATCCCTGGAGATTTGTCGGTGCTAGTCTTGGGTCTGAGGACGCGCTGTTCGCGTGCAGCGCATGTCCATTGGAGTGGGGTTGATGCGTGAGGGAATTCGTGAAACGGATTAGCCTCTGTTGCCACTCAAGCAAGTAGACTTTGGACATACCATCGCCCAAATGGACTACATCTGTCAAGAGGGGTGGTTGCAGCATTAAGAACTTCAAAGATCCTACATTACTTTTTAAGCTGATAGTCTGATATAGAATTGTCTCTTCAGGAGCAGATAAGTACCGGTCAGGGTAAAACCCCTCCCTAGAGATCCCATTAAACATGACTGGAAGAAGGTAGCGGAAAGATACAAAGCTCTGTGAGCAGTAAACTGTAGCAGTACATCCAGGGTTCAACATCTTGTTGATAGCGTGAATATTTAGAACGCCCAGCACAGTAAAGTGATCCGTCACTTGGCCAACAAGAAATATTGCATTGGAGATGCTACCTCGAAGAAAGAAGACTACTACTGCCTTTGCTCAATTACAAAGTCATCAAAGCCAGAGAAAACTGAGTCTGCAACCAAGAAAGCACCGTTACTAATCCACCCAGAGCTCCAATCAGAACCTGGATGCCGCGTGCTATAAGGTCACACTTGATGATGCTTACCCCGTGGTGCTGCGGTAGCATTTTAGTCCAAGGCAGAAGCACTTGACACCCTACAGAACAAATACAAGCATGCTGCTGTCTGTGAGGCCCTGAGGGAGCTGACTTACAAGAAAGCTACCCCACCTATAAGAATCAATGGTGTAACAACTGAAGAGCGCCTCGACACATGTTTTCAGCACTGGTCATCAATGTTTTCAGAATAACATTAAAACCTTGATGAACATTCTTCAATCACAAGAAAGCAGACTGGACCTTTCACTATAGAGGAGCTTCTGAATCTCCTGAGGAAACCGAACAACCCCAAGACGCCTGGTCCCCCGACAACAATCCTGCAGTAATTCTGGAGAATCCACTTTTCATGATCACCTGTTGGAATTTTGTAACGACACCTACAGGGAAACAAACCAGCTGCCAAAAGAAAGGTGACTGACCTCCACAACCCAAAACTACAGAGGAATCATCACGTCAACCACTGGCCCTCTAATATCTTACACTCATGCTGCCAACAAGAATCGTTTCTCACATAAATCCCATTCTCAGACGAAACCAGAATTTTTTCGCAAGGGAAGATCAACACTACCTCAGATACTTGCCGTCAGAAGGATGTAGAAAGTGTTGAAATTTCCAACGAAAACTTCAAATGTGTTTGTAGACTTCCAAGGCTTTGACATGTCGACAGCGATGTAATGCATGCATATTCTTACCGACTATGGTATCCCAGATGAACTGTCCAAGCAATTGCCATCATATATGTATCCATCTAAGCTTTGTGAGAACCAGGGATGAGCCCACAAAGGGAGTTCCTAACAACTACTCTTGCTACTCTTAAATCGTGGTTGAATTACATCCTCAGACCGTCTTGACATCATGAACGACAAAGGACTCAACATCAAACCCAAGCGTTCTAGATGTCCCCACAGTCAGCATCTCACAGAGCTCTACACAGCCGTCTGAATTGTGGTGCACAAGATCTACTACATCACTTGAGAATGCCTCAGACAAAGTCAGCCTACGTCTAAAGACAAGAAAAGGAATAAATGACCGTCAATGAGGAGATAATATCAACCTTCTGCCTACAGATGGTAACCAACTCAAAGATGTCAAGGACTTCAAGTACCTGGGTCCTATGTTACCGGCCGACGCAAAATGCCTTCTTTCACGCAAATTAATGACAAGCTTGGAATGCCTGCAATAAATTACAACACCACCTATGGCCATCTGGTATCTCCAATTTCACCCAACTGAAGTTCTCTAGAGCCTTGTATAAGATATCCCCCTGTTATATGGACTGAGACCTGACCATGAAAAGGAGCTACCGATAGACGGAGAAGGCACCTACACCAGGCTCTTATGCGAGTACAAAAACCATATCCTGGCGTGCAACCACGTGACCAAGCAAATAATGGAGATATCCCATATATCCACTCTTATCTTCTGGTGCCCAACGCCGAGCATGATTTTGCCCGTAACTGTTACTGCGATTGCTCAAGTAGTCCTCGGCCATCACATGTTGGAGGTCCTACATTGAACAATTGGAACGAGACATGCAACATGATCCATCTGATCATCCCCACTTAAATGACAGACATTTGGCGCTAACAATGGTGAACCGCAATCCGGTTGTGGCCGCGAGATAATAGTCTGTGAGATGTTGGTTTCAATACCTTTGACCATTTCACTGGAGACCTACGGACAGCACTAACATTGAAACCCATAATACAAACTTGTATTAAACACCAGAGCCAAGCGCCTCTCCCACAGGATTCCATGCTTTAAGTGGTTCTGGTGTATTAGGATGTATATCTGATTAGTAAAGAGCTTGAGCTATTTTGCTCATAAGGCCCTACATAATCGGGCGAAGTATGGTAAAAAAGTGGTCATTTTGAAATTAACATGGGCTGTCGAAGGAAACAATCTGGGGCTCTCTGGTTAAATATAATTTTCCTTAACTCAACAAACAGGAGTATTGCCACCAAATGGAGCCTTCTATGTTGCCCAGAAGAACCAGATATTGGGAGAAGTATTACATTTAAAATGGCAGCCATTTTGAAATTCAAGATGGCCCGCCAAAGGAAATAAATTGGTGACTTTCTAGATGTAATTATGTGTTCCTTGATATCACAAACCTGGGTATTTGCCAATTGGAGCTATCCAGTTGCTCAGAGTCCAGATTTGGGCGAAGTATATGTTAAAATGGCGGCCATTTGAAATTCAAAATGGCCGCCTGAAGGAAACAATCTGTGATTTTTGGATGTAATATTTGCGTTCACTGACATCACAAACATGGTTTTTGCCACCAGCTTGAGCTCTATGTTGATCAGAAGTCCAGAATATAGAGCAAAATATGTTGGAAAATGGCGCCCATTTTGAAATTCAAGATAAACTACGGAAGGAAACTATCTGTAGACTTTTTTTGATGTGATCGTGTGTCCTTGGACATCAACAACATGGGTAGTGCCACCAAATGGAGCCTTCAATGTTGCTCAGAGTCGAGATATAGAGCAAAATATGTTGAAAAGGGCGCCATTTTGAAAACCAGATGGCCACCAAACGGAAGGGATAAAAAAAGTGGTAACAATTTGATTTGGACTTCTATGGACCATTATCTACATTTTAAGACCAAAAATTCCAATTGTAGCAAAAAAGCCAACAAATCTCAAACCATCAACACACCGCCCCATACTAATTTCCAGGAAAGAGCATCCCCCAAAAGTACTGCAAGTATATGAAATTGACCATTTGAAGTTATTTGACATTGGATCACACCCACATGACATTGACATGACCTGCAAACTTTCCGGCACTAAATGTTGACCACACCCACCAAGTTTCATCATCCTACCCCAAGTGCAAATTAGCTATTTTGCATCAAAGAATGCCCTTTAATTGGCCCACATGCATGCCCTTTAACCCCAATTATGATTCACACAACATGACCTTTCACCACATATGAACATAGGTTCTTCTGATCAAGTTTGGCTGCAATTGGCCCAAGCGTTTGGACAGGAGATAACAAAATATTGCAAACTGTAACAAAATGACAGAATTCTCCTTTGAACAACCCCAATCACCTTTGATCCCAATCTGTGTACACCTCATATGGGCCTTGGGTCAGTGCTTATACTGACCAAATGTGGTGATCGTAGCGTTTGATTTATGGCGGGAAAACGAATGGATAGATTGACATGGCCTCTTACAACAATCGGATTACACCACATTTGAACCTTGGGCCAGTGGTTCTTCTGATCAAGTTGGGCTGCAATTGGCCCAAGCGTTAGGGCGGTACACTGTACAAAAATACAGTGCAATTTACAGGAAATTACTGTAAAAACTTCCCAAAAATTACGTTTTTGGCTTTTGTAATTTGGAAATACAGAAAATAATTTAAAGTTATGTCAAATTTTCCAGGAATGAATAATAAAAAATCTAAAAGTGAAGACTTTTTATTCGATATTTAATGAGTAACAAAAAAATTTACACTACTATGGAATTTTTCAATTATACAATTAAAGTACTAAAATATACAGGAGAAAAATTACTGTAAATTTACAGGAAAATACTCGGACAGCAATTCTTGCCAACAAAACCCCGTAAAAATATAGCCTTTTACAGTTTTCATTCAAATGATGTTACTTTACAGTTTGATGTAATACAGTTTACAACAAACTAAAATTTTACCAGTATATGCACGCTAAAAAAAATGTGGATAGGCCACTAAGTAAGGGTGTGTTCGTCAGTGCTTTTTGATTCTCCACACATTCACAATCTCTGTAATAAAATCACCAAATAATATAGTTTTTTAAAAAAAGAAAAAACCTAAAAAATTAATTTTTTACAGTATACTGTAAATCTTACGGTTAATTTGTTGGCGGAATTGCTGCCAGGATTTTTACTGTTAAAATTTACAGATTTTTTTTTTACAGTGTAGGTACAAAAAATAGTCTCAACTATTCCCAAAATGGAACACACCACAGACACACAGCGAAGGAATCTGCTGTCGAAATAAACCCCTCTATTTAAAGGTGTTTGTGCCGATCGTTTTGGTCCGCCCCTCCCCCGATTTTTTTAACCGGAAGTGTATCAGAGTTTTGATCTTCAGATGAAAAAGGCCGTAGTTTTCTCATTGTCCTCTGAAATGTCAGCTTCCAAATCAATGGTATTTCCCATGTGCATACTGACCAAAAACTGCTCGTATAATGGTTACCATCAATATTGTGTCGTTGCACTATGCAGTATCGCGTCTAGCAAAAAAAACGCAAGTTTGTTTCCCACATTATTGTTGGTCAGGACTCCCATATCAAGTAGAGAAAACGATAGACAAAAAATCGAAACAAGCACCGTTTCAGGACAGGGGATAAAAAAAGGTTGTTTTTGTTTTTGCATCTTTATAATGCATATCAGTGTATTAGATCACAAATGGATAGGCCGTCCTTATATGGAATGAAAGTTTTAATCAAATGCCACGTAAACATGGTAAAAGGGTTACTTTAATATCATAATTTACAAAAATTAATGATTATGATGTATTTGTAAAGTTGTTTTTGTGTGTGTGTTTTTGTGAAATACTTTAATGTGCACTCGACAGCGACTTCATTTCAATTGTGAGGTTGGGTGATCAATAGCTAAACATGGAGTAAGACCCTCTTGAGGTAACACTATGTAAACTTTATAACCTAACGGTATATATTA
The DNA here is from genome assembly GCA_023653785.1 of Ophioderma brevispina. NCBI lineage: Eukaryota > Metazoa > Echinodermata > Ophiuroidea > Amphilepidida > Ophiodermatidae > Ophioderma > Ophioderma brevispina. Next base: position 33,869 of record JAMKCH010003422.1, on the reverse strand, counting down.
ATATTATTTCTCATTTTCCACCAGGAAGAAAGAGAACACAAAATTACGCAAAAGTAAGGCCATGACTTTGAATCAATAGTTCTTTGATGGAACGGAAAACTGCACTCTAAATTTTGCCCTGCAACAGATAATGTAGTAATGTGCAAATAGTTAACCTATTTGTTTTACTTTAATGATTACCATGTAGCCAAGGTTTTGTAAGAAATTTACCCACAGAAAGAGAATGAGGGGGCAACACACAAAAACTTAGGTGCCCGCACATGTTGGCAATCAGATAAGATTTATTAAGGTTCAAAATCAGTAATCAAAGGTATCAGCAACTATCAGTTAGATCACTCAATATATAGCAAGATTGGCAAACTAAAACAAAGCACAAAGCTGGCTAGGGCGAATTTACTACCCTGCTATAAAATTTTCCAGCGTTAAACATTTACCGGAAAGCTTTGACATTTCCGTACGGCGAATAAACCGTAAGGCACTCCACAATCAAATATAATGTACACACTTTACCATAGGGTTAGAACCGGCCCCCCCCTGAGGGAGAGTCCCGGGGCGGACAACCTGGAACCAGTTCTAAGGATAATGTGCTGAGCCTTATATAACACATTACAACAATGTAGACTGATTGGTGTGCATACAATTATAATAAATAGCTGCCTCCGAGGCGATTAATGAACCTGGGAGGGTCTTCAGCAGGCGAATTAACCGAAAGAGTCAACAGACCTGAAATAAGATTTATGTGAAGTTAGAGTAAATACATGTGAATATAATAAGCAAATGAGTCAAAACCGCCCCCCCAGGCATTATAAAATTAAATTTAATGAAAAGCGCGGAAGGAAAATCCAAAAATAAGGAAAATACTGTCAAAAACTCCCAAAACTTACAGGATTGGCTGTAATTGGAAATACAGGAAAATAACTTTAAAGTTTATGTCAATTTTCCCAGGCCTATAATAACAAAATCTAAAAGTTGAAGACGTTATTCGATATTTAATGAGAACAACACATTAACCTAACTATGAATTTTCAATTTACAATTAAGTACTAAATATACGGGTAACATACTGTAAATTTTACAGGAAAATACTGGCAGCATTCTGGCCCAACAAACCCGTTAAAAAAAATATGCTTTACAGGTTTTCATTCAATTACTGTAACTTTCAGTTTGATTAATACAGTTTACAACAAACTGTTAAATTTTGCAGTATATGCACTGTAAAAAATTGTGAAGGCCTACTCAGTGCTTTTTATTCTCCACACTTCACAATTTCTCTGTAATAACCTCACCAAATATATATGTTTTTAAGTCACGTTTACTAAATTAATTTTTACAGTATACTGTAAATTTTACTGTTTTGTTGGCAGAATTTGCTGCCAGGATTTTACTGTAAATTTACAGTATTTTTTTTTTTTACAGTTGTAGGTACAAAAATAGTCCAACCTATCCCAATGACACACCATACACACAGAAGGAAATTCGCTGTCGAATACAACCCCCTCCCTATTAAAAGCTTTTAAAGGTGTTTGTTCCGATCGTTTTGGTCCGCCCCTCCCCCCCGATTAACCGGAAAGTATATCAATTTTTTGATATCAAAACATGACAGGAGGCCGTAGTATTTTCCTCATTGTCCTCCTGAATTTCAGCTTCCAATCATTATTTTCTCAGATTACTGACAAAAACTGCCGTATTAATGGTTAACCATCAATATTAGCTGGCGTTGCACTATCATTATCGCGTCTAGCAAAAACACGCACGTTTGTTTCCCACGATAAGTGTTGGTCAGGCTCCCATATCAGTAGTAGAAAACATAGACAAAAATCGAAACACGCACCGTTTAAGACAGGGGGATAAAAAAGGTTGTTTTTTGCATCTTTATAATCATATCAGTGTATTACTCACAAAATGGATAGCCGTCCTTATTGAATGAAGTTCTTAATCATGCCAATAAACCTGGTAACTGGTTACTATTAATAATCATAAATTTAACCAAATTAAAATGATTATGATGTATTTTAAGTTGTTTTTTTTGTGTGTGGTGTTTTTTGGGAAATACTTTCAATGTCACTCACTCGACAAGCGACTTTCATTTCACATTGTGCTTTGGGGTTATCAAATAGCTAAACATGGAGTAAGACCCTCTGGAGTAACACTAAATGTAACTTATAACTAACGTATTATTAATTATTATTTCTAATTTCCACAGAAACACAAATTTACGCACATTAAGGCCATGACTTTTAAATCAATAGTTCTTTTTATGGAAAACCGGCACTCTAAATTTTGCCAGATAATGTATAATGTCAAAAAGTTAACGTAACCCTATTTGTGTTTTACTTTAATGCTACCATGCCGCAAAGTTTGTAATACATTTACCCCCACAGACAAGAGATTCGAGGCAACACACCTAAACTTAGGTGCCGCACATTTTGGCATCAGATAGGATTTATTAAGGTTCAACATCAGTAATCAAAGGTATCAGCCACTATCAGTTATTCTCAATATAATATGAAGAATGCAAACAAACAAAGCAAAATCTGGCTAGGGCGAATTTTACTACCACCCTTCTATAAATTTTTCCAGCGTTAAACATTTAACGGAAAGCTTTTACAATTCCTCTTACGGCGGGAAAAATTAACCTAGGCTCACTCAACAATCAAATGAAAATAATTTAACACACTTTACCCTAGGGTAGACCGGCCCCCCTAGAGGGAGATTCCCGGGCGGACAACACTGGAACCAGTCTAAGGATATGGCGTGACCCTTATAACCCATACAACAATGTAGAGTGATTGGTGCATACATTATATATAAATATCTGCTCCGAGCGATTAATGAACCTGGGAGGTCTTCCGCAGGCAATATTAACCTGGAAGTCACAACTGACATAACGATTTAATGATGAAGTTAGTAATTACAAAACATGTGATAGAATAAGCAATGAATCCAAACCCGGCGCGCCTTAATAAAGTACATTTTGAAACGAGGAAATCCAAAATAATGAAAAACTACATTGGAAGGGCTGAATAACTCTGCAACAATTTGAAACTGCGAAATACGAAATATGGAAATCTTTTAAAATTTATATGTTGGATTAACCCTAAAAAGGGTGAGCGTGGTGGGAAAGAAAATAACGTCCTATCTGATGTACGGCCAACAGTTATGGCGGAACTGGGCATCCCGAAGCCAAACCGGCTTGAAACGACTCACCTCATTGGCCCAAAACCCAGACCGGAAAAACAACTACCGCTACGATGACATGACCGTCAGGGGAATAAACCATTTTTCTATGTCCGGGGTAAACCAGTTTTGTCTGCCCGATGGACTTTGAGCATGGCCCCACGTTACATTATAAAGAGCTTTCAATATTGGATTACTAGACAGGACGGGACAAGATTGGACAAGAAAATACAAAACAGGACAAGACAAGACGAGGACATTGACAATTATTTTAACGAAATTAGGGACAAAAGAACATATTGATCATAGTGAGTCAAACAAGAAATGACGAATGCAAGGATGTGAAGGTATTGCAATTATCGAGTGATAAATTGATAGAAATTCTCCAATAAAGGATAAAGGCTTTAAAACAAATATAACTAATTTTAATATTTATTAATCAATTCATGTTTTAGATTAAGTTTAAAAGCACTAGTGGTTTTGAGCTTATGATGCTGTCTCTAAGTGCATTCCATATTTTGGGACCAGTGTATTTAACTGAGTATTTAATTAGATTTGATGAGGGTTTACTTGTGATGTATTTCCATGCATTTCTAGTGTTGTATCTATGTATGTCACTCTGTTTGGAGAAATATTTGAAAATGAGTTTGGAAGGGTGTTTGAGTTGTAGCGATACATGAAAACTGCTGTTTGTAGTTTATATAAATAAAAAAAGTTGAGTGTTTTAACTTGTGAAACATTGGTTTAGTGTGAGATGTGTATTCGGTGTTATTGATGATGCGCTTGGCTCGTTTTTGGAGTTTGAATATATTGTCCAATTTACTCGAATTTGGAGAAGTCCATGGACAGTAGTTGTTATCAAGTGTTATGTCAGTAATTGCCCAAGCCATGTTACTATAAGATATGTACGGCAGTATTAATGTGTTGTACAGTGAAAATAAATGTGTTTTGGAAGGGTGTTGCGGAATTTTCTAAGGATGCCGATGTTCTTAGAAATTTGATTTGTAATTTTTGAAATGTGATATTTCCAGGAAAGATTTTGATTAGCTCTTTGTTAAATATGTTTGTGAGTGTGCTAAGGTTTTTGTGTGATAAAAATATGTTGGTGTCATCGGCAAATAATACAAAAGAGAAATGTTTGGAAGAGGAAGGAATGGCATTAACATATAGGAGAAAAAGTAGGGGACCCAATATAGACCCTTGAGTGACACCGCAGGAAACTGGGAGAAGATTAGAAGAGTATGAACCAAAGGAGGTGAATTGGTGTCTTTTGGATAAATAGCTGGAGAGTAGGTCTAAGGGAACACCACGGATACCGTAGTGGTGAAGTTTGGCAAGTAGAATATCATGATTGATGTTGTCGAAGGCTTTGGATAAATCGAGGAAGATACCAATAGTGTGATAATTGGCAGCTAGAGAAGACGAGAGTATTAAGATATCCAGAAGAAGCAAGATCAGTTGGAATGTTGTTGGCGAAAGCCGTGGTGGTTGTCATGAAGGATGGGGGAAGTTGGGTGGGAAATTATCATAGCCTTTTATAGGAAGGCGTTCAAGGATTGGAAAAACATGAAGAGAAGAGCGGCTGTAGTTGGAGAAGACCTGGGCGGAGCGTTCTTTTCTTGAAGGAATATTCTTGGATCGGCCTATGTGTCTCGCCACTGTTGAGCTTTTCGACTTCTCATAAAGAATTAAACACCCCAGTGTAGGCAGTTCTTGAACAAACATAATAAAAACATATTTGTATAAAATCATATTGAAATAATATGCTTAATTGCATTGCCACATTATTGAACAACTTATGGCAATTTAGGAAAATCGTTTGCAGCTGTGCGAGTCACAGTTTATTTCAGATCGTAGCGGAATTGGAGATGAAAGAGACGCTGGGAACTTTCACTTGGACTCTTGTTTCGTGAAACTTTGTCGCCATGAATGTGAAGCCAGTTTATACTGGTCTTTTCTGTGTGAATGTTAAAGGTTCATCAAAAAGAAATGCTGGTGGACCCTGCTATTGATTGAAAGTGAACCTGGTAAACATATTTTGCATTTGAATGTCGCGTCATACCTTGCCTGGGAAGAGCAAAATGCAGATAGGAATTTTATTTATATGAGTAATAAACTCCGGTTTGGCATGAGCAAATGAAAAATTATTTCTTTAATTAAGACGTTTTAGAATCTTGCTTTTCAATTACATTGTAGTTTATAGTGAAATTTTCATAGATCTTTACAAAACTCCAATAGAATGAGTAAATCAGCCTGTATTTGCAGTCTACATTTTTGGCTACATAGCATTAGCAGAGTCGAAAAATCTTTTCAAATTCGGGTGCAAAACACAATGGTGGCCATCTCAATGTCCATGGCACCACTGATAATGATCACTTGTCAACCAAGAAGTGGTGCTGTGTACAAGTTATCGTAAGAGCTCGTAAAATGAGGGTCCTCAAAAACTTATAGAAATTCACTAAAATACTTCCTCAGTGTAATCGACCAGGGTAGGAAAAACCACAATCTGATGTTTGTTATCGGGGTTTCAAAGTAACCACACAGGTTAAAGTTCATCTAAAAACTGCCAAACCTTAGACTTTTTCTCAGGTTACTAACTTTCGATCAAGAATACAATCAACATGCTAGTTTGTGGACAAGTTTGTTGATGTGGAGAGTTGTTTGTTTGAGAAAAAAAGAAGACAAGTGATTGTTTTATCTAGAACAACTGTGCTTGGGCAGATTCATTTTTGGTGGTAGTACTTTTTGGGCATTCATTGTATGGTCTTTGCTGCTTTATTTTATGTTTACTTTTCAATGCCCTGTGGTTCTACTACGTGTCAGTGAGGTACCATTATCATGTAATTTTTTACCCCTCCACAAACCGTGGTCTCTGGGCCTCTTTGACACTGAATTTTGTAGCCTATTATAATGTTGCCAAAGGTATGTTGGACTGGGAAGGTGCTGCCCAGCTAACAATCGAGGACGTTTTCTGAAAGTTCTAAAAACCGTTCAAGGTGGTTCTTTGCCGTTCGTTTAAAAAGATTTTGGGACGTTTTTTTGTGGCAGGTTTTTGACGTCCATAAAAAACTTTTATTGGGACGTTTTTTTTTAAAAGGTTTTTAGCACCGTAATCAACCAATAAAAAACTTTTTTAACACAACGTTTCTAAAACGTTATGAGGAACGTCCAAAACATTTGCTAATTTGCTAAATTAAACGCTAATAATTAAAAGAAAAAGTAATCAGGTACTATATCGAGCGGCGATATTGGAAGGAAATCTAAATCAAGCATATTACACAGTTCATTGGACAGACACCAAGTGGAGACCAAACATAAGCCACTACACCAGCTAGACGACTCATAATATGAAGGGTAATTCCTATTAATATAGGCTGGACGTTGTAGCAGAAGAGCACAGGTTTATTCTTTTTTTCAAAAAGTTGAGTGAACACCTATTAAGTAAACCCCTTTCATTACACTGAAATTTATACACCAATCGTGCTGACAGAAATTAAATGCACGGTAAGAAGTGCCATGGATTAAATAAAACAAAAAATAGACTTAATAATGAACGTATTGCGATTTCGTTTTCTATATGTTGGTTTTTGAGTATTTTGCAATACGTTATTAGATTGGTAGAGTTCATCCAGATATTAAACATATGTTACCCCTGACGCTATAATGTGACAGGGACGTTTTTAAAACGTTTTAAAGGCATAGACGAAGATGTATAGACGAATGAAAACCTTGCCAAAAAGTTTTTAAAACGTTTTACACCCCCCCAAAGGTCTTAGAACTACGAAGACGTAATAGACGAATTCCAGCACCCCTCCATAGCAAAAAAACGATTTATTAAACGGTTTAAAAGCTCTTATTAGTGTGGCGATGTTTGTCAATAAAATCGCGTCAATGATACTGTGGACATCACGGAAAGTACTCCGGACACATTGTTTTTTTTCTTGCCAAATAATTTATAAATATAATTATTTCTTATTGAGCAAATTCAGATAATTATTCGTTCAACTACACTCAAAATCATTTGAGCTCAATGATCTAAAGTGGCCTACTTAAACCCAGACTATTTGGCATTCCCAATAATGATCGGAACTGGGAAGCCCGAAGCCAAACCGGCTTGAAACGACGCACCTCATTGGCCCAAAACCCAGACCGGAAACAAAACAACTACCTAGCGATTGACATGACCGGTCAGGAATAAACCATTTTCTCGGACGGGGGTGTGGTGGGTAACCAGATGTCTGCCGATGAACGTCAGAAAAACTGATTTTGTAACCATGTCGCTCTCTGTCTCCAGGTTCTTTGATTCTTTGTCATTTTATCGGTCCATTTCGCCCTGGCTGATTTGCGAGCGACATGGATAATGAAGTTATTGTTTTTATAGATGTTTTAAATATTTTATCCTTTGTACGGCGACTAGCGACGCCTGTGGTGGTGCGCGTGATCAATCCATATACTATTATTATTTTTAGTAAAAGAACTTTGATAGAACATGTTCTAAACAGGGACAGTGCTCATCTCATAAAATGGCCATAAGTGTTAATTGCCATTACGGTAGCAGGCAAGTCAAAACAAGGTTTTTTGCGTTTTTCTTTAGTTGCTGTTTTGTCCAATATAAACCTTCGACACGTTCTCGGTAGGTGGGTCCACAACGATAAGTGCAATTTTAGAGATATTTGTATCCTATAAAATCTCCTCCTGCACTTTAAGTTCAGGGTTGTCCAACCTGCGGCCCGCTAAGAGTTCTCATGCGGCCCGTGAGGGCCCGTGAGGTACTTCCCTGAAAAATTAAAATGTAAAAATATATCTTAATAAGCGATTTAGCAAATATATCATTTGAATTGTTTCAATTTCCTCAATCTGGAACAGCAAAGTTTTTAAAAAACACTGTTAGAAAAGTAGTCCAATTTCGTACGAATGTCAAAATCATCCGATGTAACACCTTAGTTGGTTTATTGTGGCCTGCATCATTTTAATGTAAATTACTGCATTGTTCTCAAAGGGAACACGATGACATTTCCAGGAAAAAGACATCCCCAAAAAAGTAATGCACTAAGTAATGAAATTGACCATTTGAAGTTAGTTGACATGGGATCACACCCACCATGACATTGGACCTGACTGCCAACTTTCCGGCACTAAATGTTGACCACCCCACCAAGTTTCATCATCCTACACAATTGACAAATAGATAATTTGCATCAAAGAATGCCCTGTATTGGCCCACATGCCCGCCATTAACCCCAAATTATGATTTTCACACAAACAGGACCCTTTCACCCCACCACCTTATGAACATGGTTATTCTGATCACGTTTGGCTGCAATTGGCCCAAGCGTTTGGACAGGAGATTAATCCATATTGCAAAACTGTAAACCAATGTCAGAAATTTCATTTCTTTAAACAACCCCAATAACTTGATCCCAATCTGGGTACACCTCATATAGGCCTTGGTCAGTTGCTTATATGACCAAATGTGGTGTGGATCGTAGCGCCCCGTCGTAGCGTTTGATTTATGGCGGGAAAACGAATGGATATAGATTGAATGGCCTCTTTACAACAACGGATACACCACATTTGAAACTTGGGCCAGTGTTCTTCTGATCAAGTTGGCGGCAATTTGGCCCAAGCGTTAGGGCGGTAGGTTTACAAAAAGCAGTCACCTATCAAAATGGAACACACACAGACACACAGAAGGAACTGTGTCGAAATACACCCCCTCTATTTTTAAACGCTTTTAGGTGTTTGTCCGAGCGTTTTGGTCGCGCGCCCCCCCCCGATTTTAACCGGAGGAGCCTCCCGTAGTATGTCAACTTTTTGATATCACGTATGAATAGGCCGAGTCTCTCACTTGTAACTCCTGAAAATTTCAGCTTCCCAGGTATTCCGTTGTAGGTTCCCATGATGCTGACACAAAAATCTCTCGCACCTCCGTACTAATGGTTAAACCATCAATCCTTAGATGGCGTTGCACTATGCATTAGCACGTCAGCCAACAAAAACGCAAGTTTGTTCCCCACGATACCTTGTTGGTCAGGATCCCATATCAAAGTTAGAAGAGTCACTACGACGAGATCATAATAAAGTCGAAAACAACGACCTATATAGACACGCCGGGATTAAAAAAGGTGTTTTGTTTTTTTTTGATCTTTTAATGCATGGAGCGATATTAATCTTTATCCCTTACGTAGTAAACAACACATGGATAGGGCCCGACCCTTATATGGATAAAGTTTCTACATCATGACAACGGTAAACATTTGGTAAAATGGTTACCTTCATTCATATAGTAACAAAATTTAAATGATTTGATGTTATTTTTAAGTGTTTTGTGTTGTTGTGTTTTCTGTCTGTGAACAACTTTAATGTTCACTCGACACCATCGCGACACGCTCATTCAATTGTGATGTTGGGTTATCAATAGCTAAACATGGAGTAAGACCCTCTGGCGAACACTATTGTATGTACCGTATATATCCCTAAAGCCGGCCAATATTAAATATATTTCTAACTTTCACAGACACGACCAACCAAACACAAATACGCAAAATTTTTATGGCCAGCAGGACTTTGAAATCAATAGTTCCTATGTATGGCAAAACTTATCGCAGCTCTAAAGTTGTGGCAACATGGAATGTCGTAATGTGTTGCAAATAGTCTAACCCCTATTTGTTTACTTTACATGTATAATGTATGCTAGCCAAGGGTGTAATAAGTCTTTTTTTGTATAGCCATGTCGCTCTCTTGTCCTCACAGGTTTGTCTTTAGGCTTCTTTGTCTTTTATCGTGAGTTCCATGGCGAGCACTGGACCGCATTGCCGACAGAGACAGCGGATAATAGTTATTGTTTTTATATATGTTTTAAACTATTTTATCATCTTGTACGGGCGTCCTAGATGAGTCGCCTGTGTGCGCCCGCGGGATTAAACTCGCTTTCTTCTTATTTTATTTTTCTTAAAGCATCATGGACTAGACCTGTTTCTAAACAGAAGGTCATTCAATTAACCTGAGGCCATAGTAGTGTTACTTATGGCATTACCGGCCGAAACAACACGCTCGTCAAATTGTTAGCTGCCATTTTCAGCTATAATAGCTGCACGTTTATATTTTCGGGACAACTATGTGTTAGTGTCACTATACAACAAAGTGTCCCGAAATACCAGCACCCGCACGGCTTATTACCGACTTTATTATTGCGTCTGTTATAGAATGACACGACAAAGCCACGTACCCTTCAGTTTTTAACTCAGTTGACAACCAGGGGCCATTTTCTAAAAACTAATAGGCACATGTGCAAGCTGTATTTCAAACACGACTTTACACATTTTGTCTGTGGTTTTTAAAAAACATCTCTAGTAGAACCTCACCGCTTAAACCATATACTCAACTTCATACAATTCCAAATAAGTTTTATTGAGCTCTTAACTACAGTCCACATACAGTTATAATGATAAAATCATGCAAAATATTAAAGCGTAAAATGGTGGGTCTTTTTAGAATCGTCAGAGCATCTTAATGATTGCACTGAAAAATGCATGGACAGACGGCCCACTATAACGTCCAGTGGACTTTGTTGCGATATGGCCGCCCACCTTGATCGTTCGTTAAAATAAAGAAGCTTTAATTTGGACTTACCCGCACGACCAGGACGGGACCCAAAGATTTGGACAAGAACAATACAAAAAAAGGGACAAGACAAGACGACACGGTAAATTGACAATTTATGTCTTTAACACGATTAGGCGACAAAATAAGAACATATTGATCATTAGTGGCAAACATATGAACTGGACGAATGGCACGAAGGGATGTGAAAGGTGTATCCTGCATTAGCGACGTGATATGTTTGATAGAAATTCTCTCAGATAAAGGATGAGCTTTAAAACAAAATATAAAGCGGCAATTCTTAAACTATTATTCTAATTCATCACATTCATGTTTTAGCTTAAGTTCCGATAAATAAAGCAACTAGTGGTTTTGAGCGGCTTATGATTGCTGATTCTCTGGCCTAAGGCATTTCAATATTTGGGACCAGGGTGAGTTAATGAGTATTTAATTCAATAATTTGGTATTTGATGAGGGTTTATCGTTGTGATAGTATTACAAGCATTTCCTAGTTTGTGAATCTAGATGTCAGACTCGGGTTGGAGAAAATTTGACAAAATGAGTGTGTAGGGCGTTACAAGGGTGTTGTGGGGATGTAGCGATTACACTCTGTTCGGCGTTGTGACAAACTGACGTTTGTCATTTCTTTTATTTCATACATTAAATTAAACAAATTTTTAGTCTTTTTAAATGTGGCGAAACACATTGCGTTTTACGTGGAGATGTGTGTTATTCGGTGTCAGGTTATTGATGATGCGCTGGCTCGTTTTTGGAGTTGAATATATTGTCCAATGTCTCTTCGGAATTTGAGGAAAAGTCATGGGACAGTAGTTTGTTACCCTCACGTGTTTAGTCGAGTAACTTGCACAACAAGCATGTTTGACTGTATACAGACTTATGTTACGGCCAGATTAAGTGTGTTACAGTGATTGAAAATAAAATGTTGTTTTGGCAGGTGTTTTGTTGAGCAGTGGCCGCGAAACTACTAAGGATGCCAATGTTCTTCGAAATTTGATTGTAATTTTTTGACATGTGGGATATCTTCCCGGAATAGATTTTGATTACCCGCGCTCCTGTTAATCTGTTGTGTGAGTGTGTCTAAGTGTTATTTTGTGATAACAAATATGTTGGTGTCATCGGCAACGAATACCAAACGCGAACTGTTTTTGGCAGCGGATCGGACGGGCCATTACATCTCGCGACGTGTGACAAAATGGCTAGGGGTGATCCCCCAATTCGACCCTTGCGGGGACACCGCCCGGGGTATACTGGCGTATGACGTATTCCGGACGAGTATTGAACCAGAAAGGTAGGTGTCTTTTGCGCTAAATAGCTGGAGGGGCAGCATTTGGGCGGGGGGGGGGGGGGTCCTTACACACCCAACCGGAGAACACCACACAGCACGCACCGTAGTGGTGAAGTTTGGCACAAGTCGAATATTCATGATTGATGGTGTCGAAGGGTTTGGACGAAATCGAGCGGGGAAGTACCATAGGGTGGATTACATGGCAGCTTAGCAGAAGACGAAGAGATGTTATTATCGCATCCCGAGAGAGCGAAGATCTAGTGGAATGTGTTGTGCTGCGGACCGCCGCGGTCCGCCCGTATCGTTGTTATGAAGGATCCTATGTTGGAAGGGGTGGAGGCAAGGCTGGAAATTAGTCAGCTGGTACTAGCTAGTGCGCGTTCAAAAGGCGAAATTTTTGGACCTAAGCAACATGGAAAGAACGAGATATCTAGGGCGTATAGTTGGAAGAAGACCTGGGGGATAGTCTGCCTCTTGAAGGATGAGGAGATTGATTCTTGGATCGCCTGTTTCGTTTTCGAACCCTAACCAGAATTAAACACCCCAGTTGTGTCAAGTGTTATGCAGCTTTCTTGACAAACATAATTAAAAAAGTCATCAATTTGAATCAAACATCCTTCATTGAGATAAATCTGATTAATTTGGATGCCATTATGGAACACTTATGGCACTTTAGGATAGACAAAATTCGCCCACTTGGGCAGCTTTGGCGATCAGGACGGTATTTTCATGATCGTAGGGAACCTGGAGATGAAAGGGACGTGAAACGTTGGACTCTGGTTCGCTGAACTTTGGCGCCCATGATGTGGAAGCCATTTTGATGACACCTGTCTTTACCTTGTTGTGATGTAAAGGTTCCATCAAAGCAAGACATGGGTAGGTGGAACTGCTATTGATTGACACATTGAACCTGGGGAAATACCGACGTATTTTGCACATTTGGAAACCTGTCGTCATAACCCTACCTGCCTGGCGGTAAAGAGCACACCACAGTGCTTTGCAGCTAGGATTTTTTTATCTGAGTTATAACTCCGGTTGGCCGGCTAAAGTTGTTTCGCCGGCACAGAAGCAAATTTATACACTTATTTGCCTTTAGATTAAGACGTTTAGAAATTACTTGTCGTTTTTGCAGATTTAAATTTGGAGTGTTAAGTAGTGCAATGTTTCATAGACCTGTTAGCAAACAATTACAATTTAAATATGAGTAAATCCGCCTGTGATGCGAGTGGAATTTTTTGCTAGATCAGCATCAGCCAGAGTTGCCTGCAAATCTTTCGAACTATCCCCGTGTGGCAATAACATCAGATGGTGGCCATTTCACCAGGGTCCAGTGGGCACCACTTGATCATTATCACCTTGCAACAAGAAGCTGGGTTCTGCTTTGGATACAAGTGATAACTAAGAAGAGCTGTGTCGTAAAATGGTGGCTGTCGTCCTCACCAACTTCTTTATATAACCATTCACTAAAATACTCATCATGTGATCTAGACGGGTAGAGGAGGGCTAAACGATGCCAGGTCCTATTGTGTTATCGAGGCTTCAAAGCTAACCCACACAGGTAAAGTCTCACTCTAAGAAACTGCAAATTGACTTCGTTCTCAGCTTGTTAAAACTCTCTTCGAACACCAGAATACCCCCATGTCCTAAACCCATGCTAGGTTATTGTGTAAGTTTGTGGATTTGTGAGAGTTTGGAAAAGAAGACGAACAAGGTGTTGTTTGATACTTCTAGAACAACTGTGCTGGGTAAAGATTTTCATTTTTTGGTCAGGTACTTTGCTGGGACAATCGACATCGTATGTCTTTTGTGCTTATTGTCATGTTACTTTTCAATGCCCTGTGGTTTTTGTTCCATACTTAACGTGTTAGTGACTGTTAAACCCATCTATCATGTCAATTATTTATCCCTGCCACCACAAAGCCTGTTGGGTCTATGGCGTCTTCAGCCTTTGCACTGAATTTTTGGAGGCCTATACTGTGGCAAAGTTATGTGGGGCGAACTGGGAAGTGTGCTGGCCCAGCACAATCTGGATCGTTTTCGACGTTACTAATAAGAACCGTGGCCATAGTTGGTCTTGTTGGCTTTCGTATAATATTTAAAAACGTTTTTGGACGTCGTTTTTTTGTGTGGCCCAGGTTTTGGAGTGCGTCGTATGTATTTAAAACTGTTATTGGGCGTTTTTTAAAAAATTCAAAAAACTAAAAAATTAAAAAACGAAAATTAAAAAACCTTTTTAAAAACGTTTCTAAAAGTTATGAGAACGTCCAACACATTTTGATTAATTTGCTAATTGAACGCTAATAATTAAAAAAGAACACAGTAATCGCTCGGCTATATTATTCGGGCGGTTTTTGTCTATTGGCGGAAAAGTCTATCATCACCGCAAGTCAGTACCAAGGTCATGTTGACAGCACACCAATGGAACAATGATCCAGAAACAACTGTGAACCACTACATACCCGCTAGTTTAAAGACTCAGAATTTGAAGGGTAATTCCTATTAATATAGGCTGGACGTGTAACAGAAAGTACGTTAGTAGCCTGCGGTAATCTTTTTTCAAAATGTGACGTGATCCATTAAGTAACCCATTTCATTACCACTGAAATGTATACACCATCTGTGCTGACAGAATTAACCGCACGTTGATAAGATGACTGCAGCAGTGTCTATTGCTGTAATTCATAAACCGCAAAACCATAGGATATAATGTAGAACGCTTGGATAGGCGATTTCGTTTTTTATATGTTGGTTTTTTTTAGTATGTTGCAGTGTACTCGTTATCAGACTGTGGTGTCTAGATTGTCATCGCCAGATATCTGATACATACTGTCACCCCTGACCGTGATTATAATGTGACATGGGACTGTTTAAGGCAGTAAACGTTTTTTAAAAGGTCTTATCCGTACTCGCAAGATGCCGGAGATGTAATAGACTGATGAAAACCTGCCCAAAAGTTTTAAACACCGTTTTGTACGACCGGTATCCTCTATAATACGACACCGACGTAATCGGACGAATCCAGAACGCTAACAAAAACGATTTATAAACGTGTTGTAAAACAAGCTCTGAATTAGACGAAATAGAAATGGACCAATCACACTAGAAACCTTATCGCCCCACAACGTGTTTAAAGAACGTTGTATTTATCTCGCGTGTTTAGTATGCCGAAGATGAACGACGATGTATCATAGATGGAAGGAGAACCTTGGCCAAACGTTTTTAAAACGTGTTCTTTCATAGGTATTATAAGGACGAGGACGTAATAGCCGGAATTTTTAGAACCTACCAAACGTTTTTGTCCTTGTTTTTAACACGTTTTGTGGATTGCTGTGGGATGATATACGTCGGTAAATTAAAAAAAAAACGTTTTTGTAAGACCGTTTTTTTGGAGAGTCAGAGCATAGAATTGTGCTTAATTTGCTCGGCCAAATGTGTAGTCAAAAAATCGACGGTTCTGCCTGTAGACGTTTTTACCATCGATTTATTAAACGACCGACGGGACGTAGTCCCGTAGCGGTATCTAATTAAAAAACGTTTGGGCGCTGTGCGATGGTGGGGTAATTGAACGTTACCTTTTGTGGACAGGATGGGTGGTTTCTGATGGAATGTGGTATTATCGCCCAGTTTGGAATTTTTGCCCGTTGTGGGACTCTGAGTAGTGGCTTCTTCCGCAAACCTCTGGCACCTCACAATGTGATCACAGGTGTTATATACTCCTCCCACTGGATGTCAGACGCGGGCTCAGCTGATACAGGTTCAAGGTCTCTTCGTGATTCTGCCAATACCTGTTTCTCAGGTTGGTTGTCTTGGACCTACGCTACACCATCTTGTGGTGACTCATTTTTGCCAGCAGAGTCAAGGTCAACGCTGGGGTCCTTTTGTCATGTGGTTGATACACCTACATTAATGCTGTAAGTAGGTTTAAGAGCATGGCCTGGTGAGGAGTCTCGGTATATTTTCTTTCAAATCCACCAGGTCAAGCCAGGTGGAACTATAGACGTAGAAGAGACCGGTGAGAAAAAAATTCTGAGACTCCCATTTGGCCCGCCACAATTTGACCCCCTTGATCATGACCCCTGCTACTCTTGGTCTGCGTGACCTAAAAAAAATTCGGCAGTGCCCGGCCATGAACACACATCGACCGCCGCCCACCAAGTTTCGTACCTGGATACCATCTCTAGTGGGATGTCCCTCCAGACTAAAAGGCTCAAATAAAAAATAGGTTGAAAACCTCCTCAGATACACTAAAATGATCTGCGAGGGTTTTAGGTCAATTCGCGGGTTTGCCTATGTGTCAAATTCTGCTGCATGCAAAAATTGATAAGTTGGTGGAAATGGTGAAAAATCTTGGTTTTTTTTTTCTTTAAGGGGGGGAAACTATCCGATATTATTGTATGGATATCCCATAGCTTTGTTTTACATAGTACAGGTATGCACTTTTCAAGCAAATTTCACTGTTGCTATATATACCGGTCAGTGACATAATCTGTTTGATTATTTTTTACTAAAAATGGCATGAAAAACCTCATAACGCACTAAAATGACTTAAACGGGTATACCCGATTTAAGTTTAACCTTAGTATCCAAGTTAACGCACAACCACCGGTTGGAATATTAAGTTGTCACCCTTAATTTACACATTGATCGGTGACCCAAACTTTGTAAGTGTTTATTTTTACAAACAATGTGCCTATTAAATGAGTCAAATTACCTATATAGATGTCATTAAACTATTTGTATATTTAGGCCATAGTTATTTTTCGATGTCAAAAGCACCCGAAGTCAACCACGGCATACATGAAGTACTAACACCAAACGCACAGCTATTATGCCAGAGATGGGTCTTAAGATCCAAAATTTTGTATCCGCTTTGATCCATTAGGTCGTCGGTACGGTAACCAGAATTGTCATGTGGGGAGGGAGCAGGCCGAGCCCAAGAAGCATGGGTGTGGGAGTATTCTCCATGAACCTTGTACTTTACACTTGGCTAGTCCTGGGGAAGGGTGGGTCTAGAGGAAAGGATAATATGACTGGGGCGGACTTCAGAATTGGGGGGTTCAGTGAAACGCTGGTGGTGTGTGTCGACTTTTAATAAGGTGTTTTCACAAGAATAAGTCGAGTGTATTCTTATTTGGAGCTAGGGTATCTATATGCATTTCATAAATAGGCCTATAATAAAACCTGCCGTTTGATGGGCCTTAAAAGCAAATTGATTGGTGTCTACCCGACCCACTTTACAATATAGTGTTGATGTTCAAAATTTATTTGGAATAAATGTCTGTGCGATGATTAGAGAAAAAGTGAAAGCAAAAATGGCAATAAAAAGGCATCATTCTATTAAGTGCCAATGTGTATGTTGCATGTATGTTTGCCTCATTGTATGTGGGTTTTGTGTGCAAAAGGCTCCGAACATCAAATGTTTGCTTCAAAGAGCCAATCAAATTCCACATGAAAGTGCAGTTGAGGATACCGGAGGGTTTCTAAAATATATTCAGACGACAACTCCGTTTTCATGAAAAGCTCTGAAAAAACCAATGGGTGCACATAAATGTCCCGGCGTGTTGCCTTTAATGAAATTTCCCATTTATTTTTATAACCATTTCTACAGCGCAGTAAGCAATTGTGTGTTGCCGATCCCGTCCATGTTCACGCCATGAGACAGCGCACATTAACACTGGCGCCTTAGGTGAAAACGTGCGGTGGGTGGCTATGATGGAAAAACTCTTGTTAGGACACGGCTGGAACTATTTTTGAGAAGAAGAAAGTCATTACGGGATAAAAGATAGCTGTTTTTAGTTTTGAAGAAGGGGCACTACAGTTTTTTTGAGATGATCCGGGAACTTGAGTTATGAAGCAGAAAGTTAAGAATAAGGAATGTTGTGCGGCGTTTCTTAACATATGCAGGACGACCGGAACTTTATAAGTGAGTAGTTGAGGATCGGATTTAGGACAACACAATTGTGGATAATAGGAACTACTGGTTAGCACTCGACGGGGCAGTACTTTTTGAGGAAGAAACAAGGTTTACACACTGATATGTGTTATCGGATGAAATATACTGTGATGTTTTATTATTTAGAAAATGGGACATTGGCAATACGTGAGCTTTCGTTATTATAGTTCCGTCAATCTTTTAAGATGGACCTAAGAAGCATCACGTAGTTATATCTTTTAAAAAAGATGATAATCAGGCCAACGCTAAGTGCGGTGACGGATTAGGCGTGAGTACGAATCGTGGACTAAGAAAAGGCCACATTTTGACACGGAGGAAAGATCGATGACACACACAGAACAGATAACAGAATGATCCGCACGCATGTAGTGGTAGACAGTCCCATCGCAGCCACAAAGTCAAGTTGGTGGACCCTAACAATTGCTGGGTACAGTATTGGAGCTTGCTGTTGTCAAGTGTGTACCGTGTGGATTTAGCGATGCTATTCTTAACTTCTGATTCGATGTCGAGGAATGGGAGTAGGGTTACTCCCCATACAGTTGGGGAAGTTGTTATTGTACTGTGTGTAAAAGGGAGCTTTGCAATTATTGACAGGGACCAGTTGTTCAACAATTAGGGATGAGTACCCGGAGCTTGCGTTGGACACTAGTTTCAGTTTTTTTGGTACTGCAAGCCGAACTTGACACCAGGAGGAGGAGAACCCGACTTACAGTGTGTTGGCATATCATCCCACTGAGCCAGCAGCAAGAGCGCTTGTTTGTCATCGAGCAAAGCCGAGCTCAAAATCCGCTATCATTTTTTTCAATCTGGTTTTGGCCTATAGTCGCCTCAGTGATGATGAAACCACCGTGTCACCATTCAAATATACTTATAATCAGTTGTTTGATTGTCAGTATTATTGAGTCATTTGTGAGGCATTACTTTAACGCATCGCGTGGAAGACACCATCAGCGGTGACATGGTGCAAAAACAACAACCTTGTTTGAACATACATTTGTTGATGGGCACACACTGCACGCAGATGATGGCGAGTTGATCTTGTACATCTTTGGCCATCAGTGATCATGGACAACTGAGGGCCCCCATGGGTGATGAGTTCATCTGGGCATTCCAATGCGACATTATTGCCACAACCATTTCAGTCAGATTTGCACCCAACTGCCTTTGATAGATCGACGAAAGTGAAATAAAGTTCTCTCGACATTTTGCTTCGCATGGCACTTCTCTGGAGTTGACGAGCCGCAAACAGTACGGGTGTTTGGAATTACACGTTTTTTTTGTAATAGCCTTACTGACTCTCAAGTAGCTGATTCCTTCGCAGCTCAGATACAGATTGAAGACGGTTTCAGGATAATTAGAAGCTTGATCAGCACCATAAAATTTACAGACATTAAAAATTCACCTCTTAAACCTTTTGTTTTTAGTCAAAGTAGTGATCTTGGAGTCTGTGTTTTTAACCATCGCCCCTTACTCCGAATATTCTCACACCTCTCAAGTTTTTTTCCTCCGGCTTGCTAAAATAAAAACCTGACCCGTTTTGGGTTGCCCAAATTATTTAATAATAATTGAAATTGGAAATTTTATGATCCCTCTTCATTCAAAAACAAACATCCACCCGGGGGTAGACCCCCCCGCGAAGATACCAGGGCACGATCTTACACAAAATGATGTGGTGGGGATGGCAACGCAACCCCCTTTCGGTGGAGCTAGCATTAGCTACCGACATGCTTAGTACGACACATGTGGAAGATCATGTTACACTTGATTGTGGTCCCAATAAGATAGCTATGGTCCTCCTTTCAATTGACACCACAATGAGTAACATGTTTAGAATTATGTCAGAAGTGACGTCTAAAGTTCGCAGCTTCAGCAATAAAACAAATTTGATTCCCATGTTACACAATGTGGGAACTTAGGGGAAAATATTTTTTTCCACCAAAAAGGTAGGATATCCGATGGTCAAGTCTTGTTGGGACTGTCTTATTGAGGGAATTGACTAGGTTTTATATATTCATAGCATTTCCGTGCTATAATAATTAGTTTGTAATTGCAATATCTCAATTTTCCACCCTATATCAGTTTTTTTTCTGCCTTTCTCAACGTAAGACGTCATAGTGACGGTATCATTGGGAATGTTGGTGACCTTTTGTGTACCAATGGTAAGACGAATACTCTAAGCTATATGTCTGGTACAAAGTTTACGAGGAATCGGAATGTTGTCAGTAACAAAGTCTACCAGCGGGTGGGGTAGTCACACCCCCCCCCCTTGGGAGTTTTATTACAAAAAAGGTCATCGTAGACGAGGGTGTTAATAACCCGTGATATATTTAAAATATCAGGTCAACTCACCTGTAAAATGTCCCAATTTCCATACACAAGCAGCATTTTGTCTCGGCTGGCTATTGCGGACAATCTCATGAACCCTTTAATTGACACTTTAATCTACAACTTCCTTGCAACCGGTTTGTGTCTTAACACTTAGCAGTGTCATCAACTTGCCGGATTGATTGATACTTCGCTATATTTTAGAACTAAATATAAACTATTTTGAAAAATCGGGGAATCCCCTTAATCACTTACGCTCTCCCCTGTCACACATCATTTTGCGCCCGTATTTGTAGTTGTCCTATTTTTGCAAACTCCGCATTACTCTCATTAATCAATTTCATGACCTAAAAACTTCTTATTTTTTATTACCTTTTAGTAAAAGTACGATTGGATCTTACGCCCTGCGTTTAAGAGCGGACACATGGTTGACAGTAGGATTTGAACGTCCACTTCCCAAGTCTCTGCCACTTACTAGTACCTTGCCCGACTGTTAGTTCTCAAACTGAACAACGCTATAAGGCAAATCGGGGGTGGGTCCGGTAATTCCCTTTAAAATTCCCAAATTCCACCAACTTTTGTGCCCAATTTTGTACAATGTTGCTATTATTTCGGAATTCATCAGCGCCCCCACTTTCCTCGAATTGTCCAATAACACTTCTCAAACCTTCAGTGTATCTTGCGTAGGGTTCCCTTAAGATATGTCCACCCATGGAATCCCTTACTACACCAGGGGGAGTTTACCCCATTTTACCTCCTTTGGCCTTCAATGACCCGATGACCTCTGACGTGACCTGTAAGATTTTGGCATCATAATCAACCCAACCCTCCCAAGTTTCATGTCCATCCATACAGAACGTTTCCCCCATTTGGCCGTTGACCTTGAATGACCCCTGATCACCTTTGATCCACAAACACAATACAAACTCGTTGGTCTCGGAAGTTGTTCAAGGGCACCACCCACCAAGCTTCAGGAACGTGCGACCCTAGATCTCCCAGTGAGAAATAGACGTCGGTTCAGACGCCCAGACAGGACAGACCACCTCATGTATTAATATTACGAGTATTGCCAGCTCCCCTCACTATTGTTCTACTCTGCTATAAATATAGTACACCCTTTTATTAGACGGCCCGCTTCTGTCGCTATCTTGGGACAGAAATGGATTGAAGGTTGATAACTTTCACTCAATAAAATTATTATCATGAACACTGACGGGCACCATGGTGATGAGTTTCTCTTGGCATCCAAATGGACATGATTTTCACAAACTTTCACGTCAGAGGAACCAAATGACTTTGGTAGATCGGGGGGACGAAAGTGAAATAAAGTTCTAAATTTTTCTCTTGGCACTTCTCTTGGAGTTGATGAGCAGCAATCGGTGTAAACAGTTTTTTGTAAAGCCTTAACTGACTCTCAAGTAGATGATCTTCCAGCTCAGGTACAGATGTTGAGACGGTCAGGATAATTTGGAGCTATGATCAGCACCTACAAAGTTACAAAAACCACCTCTTAAAATTTTTTTTAGTCAAATTAGTTGTCTGGACATTGTTTAATCCTCGCCTACCGACTATTCTCACCTCTCAAGGTTTTTTCCTCCGGCTTCGCTAAAACCCGTTTTGGCCAATTATTTAATCTAATTGTCAATTGACCATTTCTGCTCCTTCATTCAAAAACAAAAATCCACCGGGGTACAGGTACGATACAGGGTGCGATTTCAAGTGAGGGTGGGATGGGCAACCAACCCCTTTCGTGAGAGAGCTACCGACATGCTTAGTACGACACAGGAATATCATGTACCACTTGATTTGGATATCAATAGATAGCTCTGGTTCTCCTCTTTCAATTGACACCACAATGAGTACACAGTTGAGAATATGTTCGAATGAGAATGACGTCATAAAGTCGAGCTCGCAAAAACATCAAATATTCCATAGTACACAGGGAATAGGGGGGGAAAGGAAAATTATTTTTTCACAAAAAGTTAGGGAATATACGATTGTCAAGTGTGTTTGGCTTCTACTTGATGGGAATTGACAAGTTTGCTTATTATTAGCATTTCCGTGCTATTAATAATGAGTTGTAATTGCAATATATAACTTCAAAGTAACCAATAAAAAAAATATTTCAGTTTTTTTCTGACTTTCCTCAAACGTAAGACGTCATAGTGACGTTATCCTTGGGATGTTGGGGGGGGGGATACCATTTTGATACCCAAGGAAAGAAGAGAAGAAACTCTAAGCTATCATGTGGTACCACAAATTTTGGATCGGGTTCAGTAACAAAAATCACAGCGGGGTGGTAGTCACCCCACACCCTTGGGGGAGTTTTATTACAAAACTGGCTCAGGTAGACGGGGTTAATAATGATTAATTTAAAAATCGGGTAACTCCCCTTGAAAATGTCCACTTTCCACCAAGTGATTTGTCTGGTGTCTATCGGAATCAGCACCCTAAATTGACTAAAACACTTCTTAAACCGTTGAGTCAAATTAGTGTATCCTGCGTATGGTGTGATACGCTTAATTTAAAAAAAAAAAGAAAAATCGGGTAATTTCCCCCTAAATCCACTTTCCGCCACTTTGGTGATTTTGTATGTTGTCTATTTGAAATCAGCAACCTCAAATTGACCTAAAAACTCTTAAACCTTTTAGTCAAATTTAATGGGATCTTACGCATGGTTTAATAGTGCTATATAGTCAAAAAAATAAGGAAAATCGGGTAATTCCCCTTTACAATCCACTTCCACCAACTTGGCAATTTGCATGTTGCATCGGAATTCAGCGCCCTCGATTGTCCGAAAACCACTTATCAAAACCTTTCGTGTATCTGAGTAGGGTTCCCTCAAATATGTCACCTTGGGGATCCCTACTACACCAGAGTTTACCCCATTTTACCGCCTTTGGCCTTCAATGGGACCCCGATAACCTGGACGGACCTGTAAGATTTTGGCATCAATAATCACCCCCACCTCCAAGTTTCATGTCCATCCATACACCAACGTTTACCCCCATTGGCCCTGTTTGACTTGAATGATCCCCTGATCACCTTTTGTCCACAAAACCATACAACTCGTCTACGGAAGGTCACGGGCACACCACCCAGTTCAGGAACTTGCGACCCTCGATCTCCGTGTGAACATAGACGCGGTCAGACAGGACAGACAGGACAGCCACCAGTATTAATATTATAGATTGCAGCTCCTATTTCCACCTGTACACTTATAGTAAAACCTTTAAAGACGGCAAGTTTTTTCTGTCGCTATCTTGGGACAGAAATGGATTTGAAGGTTGAAATTTATCAATATAAAATACTCTCAGAAGAACGGAACAAGCACCTTTATAACGACGTCCAATACTTCCACTTTTGCAAACTTGATAACAAAACTTTGTTTTTGACGTCATTTCGGAACTATCATACATTTTTTGTAGGCCTAGTTAGAAGCCCGTTCGAGCGACCCGTCAGTCAAGTTACAATAGTCCAAGTGTGTTAAAATTAATCGTACATTAATCATCCACAAATCATCCCACCCCGACGCTTTTAGATTATTGTTCAAATAACCTCTGCATGGTCCCAAATGCCAATTGCCTTACAATTCAATGTCACTTATGCATTCCTATTGGTATTCTTTTCTTTCCTTTTTCCCACCGTTCTTTTTCCAATGTTTGTTTTTGTCTTCCAACTTTTCTCCTCTCCTCTGTTGCCATTAGGCTGTCATACAATGGTGATCTCTTGGGCGTTTCAGGATGAGAGACCTACCCATTCCATCGTCCTTCTTGTTAATTTTGTAATTTGTTGAGGTTCGTCCTATCGAAGTTATATATTTTGAACAACATATCTTTCATGTATGGTTGTTTCAGACATTTGAATTGAATTAAATTTTCAAAAACGATAAATGGTTGAGTACAATTCCCTGGATTTTCAAAAAATAAAGTTTGACTAAAGGCCTCTACAACCGAGACTGCTAGCAATAAGATGCAGGGTAGTTTATGATGCTCATGCATCATGACGTTCGAAGGTCTATTTTCGTTTCGAATTTTTCCTCGCCAGCCCCTACTTTACGTGTTTCGAATTTGTGTCGTCTTGCTTAAAGTTATTGACAATATACTATTAACGGTTTGATATAATGTTAAATTGCACATTTACTACCTATAGCATAGTGCTACTAACGGGCACATTATGATCGAAAATGTATGACGCCTCCTAGCTAAGAAGGAACTATGTTACTACTCTCTCACTACTACTCCTTTTAAAGCACGCATGTATCATGTTTACGTTTTGAACAAATTCAAAAAAAGTAAACGCAAAATTAAGTATTTTATCACAAATGAGTATGGTACCATGTGTGCAAAAATTTGACAAAATCGGCTACTGGCCTGTCTTAGGTACTGCAGGTTTGAATGACCAGCTCCAACTTCTACCCATTATGACCTGTATCAACCTTGGGATGATGGCCTTCCTTTGCAACGGTTAAGAGGTGAGCAGTTGACTTAACAAGAAAGAACTAGACCGGGGACAGATTAAATTTACAAGACGGCCGTTTGGGATGGATGGTTAATCCCCTTAATGAACCCCTTGAGGTGACTTGACCCTGTAACTTCACCAATATGTCCCAAATTCATTAAATGTATTTTACGACGTGTTAACAACTTACAAGGACATCTATTGAGTTTTCAACTCACATCCAGCATGTCGGGATTTGGACCTTTTTCACCCCATCCAGGTGACCCGCTGGTCACTGGAGGGGTCCTTTACTTGTTCTGTATTTTTGATGTCCACAAGATTCTCCCTTGACATATTTCAGCTCAATCGTAGCTTTTTTTGTTAAGTTTTGATCTTTGACCTTGAACTTTGACCTTTGGGTTCGAGTCTATCATATACTTATTTTACCACTTATGTACAGTCACTGGACCAATACCATGCCTTTATCTTTCTTCTATAGGCTGGAGATAAATCCAATTTGGGTCTTATGTTTAACATTTTTTTTGCAAAATTGACCTTTGACCCCCTTAATGACCTTTGAGTCCCGGTATAAACAAAAAACCTCGTGTACCAACAAAATGCATTGTTCTCAATGCATATAAAAAAATTCTATTTCTTAGTTCTGCAAAATAAAATCTTGATTTTTAACCTTAAAACCGGAAATGACCTTAAATGACCTTTGACCTCCAAAATAAAATACCTTGCATACACCAGGTAACATGACAACATATCGGCAAGTTAAGCCACTGTACTATGATTTTGGAGGGTTTTGAGATAAAAATCTTTGAATATTTTGGACATATTTTTGGTTTTTGACCGGCATTGACCCCCTTAATGACCTTTGATCCTGAAACCGTGGACAACCCAAAGACCCTGCCTGTTAAACACTACATGTGCTCTAATGACGTCACTCTGCTACCCTAATTTGTAAGGAAGCGTATTTTTGAATATTTTTCACAATTTTGGGCTTTCAACAAACCGGAATGACCCCCTTAATAGACCTTTGACTCCGTAATCATGACACCCTTATGAAACAGGGTCCAGTGGTCTTCGGAACCAGTTGGTTGATATCGGCGTAATCCTGTTAAGATAATTTTGCCAATTAATTACATATTTTAAGCCTGTGCCAGGTCAAAGGTCAGACAGCGGGTCAATGTCATATGACATAATGGGACGGGTCAGCGTGTTCATATGCATGTAAGTCCTGTTCGAATACGTTCAAACATGACTTATCTAGACGCTGTTAAAGCAATCTTAGCACATTTTTTTTGAAGAGCGCCCCCATTGTTTTCAAAAATTTGGGAGATTTTACACGATTGCATTGGTAACTGGCAGTAACATACCTGTGATGTTAAGCTCTAAAATGTCTAGTGTGTCACAAACGAAGGAATTTTGTACAAGAATAGAATAATTACGGGATCCCCGATAAATAATACAACGGGCTGCTGGAAACGCCCTTCCAATGTGAAATAGCCGGGAATACGCCATGTACGTGTCTACTCGCTCATCCCTTAGTTGCTTTAAGTTTCAGGGCAAGCCAAGGTTAGAAGTTATTTTCATCGAGTGGCACAAATTTTCCTCATGGAAGGACCTAAACTTAGCATTTCCAGCCATTTTTTTTCTGCCTGTTAATTTCCAATCTTGGGATCCCAATTCTAATTAACCACTCGCATATTTTGGAATAAATACGCATTTTTGAGCAATGTCTCGTTCGCATGTATAGTTCCAAGACAATTACCAACTTAACTGTGAAAATTATCAAATTTTGAAAATTGTGGGGCGCTCTTACAAAAATGTGCTAAAAATTGCTTTTAAAATGTTGCCAGAAGAAAGAAGAACTAGAGTTAGGTGGCCATAGGCCACTGGTACACAAGCCGATGGTAATTGACCCCATGTCAAGCATGGTCAAGCTTTTGGACCCCATGTCAAACACCCTCTTTGTGAAGGATCTGAAGCTCCTTTAACGGTCTTGTATCTGTCTTCTATAGTCTGAGATATTCAATTTAGTCCTCATTTTTTAGCAGTTTTTGGCAACATGGCCATTTGACCCCCTTACTGACCTTTGGACCCCCGAATTATAAAAAAACCTGATAGACATCGCAAAATGGCATTGTTTTGCAGTTCAATAAAAATCTACTATGCTTAGTTCTGGAGATAAAAATTCTTAATTTTTTAACCAAACCGGAATGAGCCGCTCATAACTGACTTTGAACCCCCAAAATAAAAATACCCTGCATACATCGGCTTAACATACATGCATATCTGTAAGTTATGTCACTCCACTTCTGCTATGTTTACATTTTTGATATAAAAATTTTGAAATGTTTTTAATATTTTGGTTTTACCGAAGTGACCCCTTAATGACCTTTTGATTCCTGTATTCCTGATCACCCCGTATGTAGCATGGGTATTTGTTTCCTCTGAACAATTAGTTTGATATCGGCATAACCTGTAGAAGAAGATAATTTTGCCATTTAAATTGCATATTTTGGGCGTTCAGACCGGAAAGGACCCCTTATGACCTTTGGACGGCCTTAGTCTTAACACCCTATATAGCAGTGGTCGTGGTTTTCCGCTGAACAGGTTTAGTTTGAGATCCGGCATAATCCTGTAAAGAAGATATTTTTGCGAATTATAACCATATTTGAACCCTGTAAACAAGTCAGAGGTCAGATGGGGGTCAAAGTTATATGGCAGGTGATGGTTTGCTGAGCGGGTCATTTGTGCAAACCTGGTCCTATTGGTCTCACAGCCACTTACTGATCTAAAGCAATTGACAGAAATAAAGAAGAAAACGCTAGTGAAACAAACACAGCCATTTCATCGGCTGTGTAAAGAAGAACGACCTCATCAAAACAGAACAAGACGGCCTGGAAGGCCGTCTTGTTAAGAGCTTCCGAAGTTGAAGATTAAACCGATGAAATGTTGACTGTGTGCACGATATGGTTAATGATGATTGACGGGCTTGATCATTTGCTGCATAGCTAGTGATATCGACCTCTCAATCTGAAAGTTACCACTTATTATAAAGGAAAGCATTTAGAAGGTTTCAGCGCTTTAAGGGCAAATAATTGTAATTCCCACGAGCACGAGAAAGTGCAAGTTGACCAAATACACAATGGCACCCAGGAATCCAAAAAGGTCTTAAAGACGAGCCAGATAAGTTTTGTATTAGCCCAGAATGAACCAATGCCATTGCAGAAGTGGTGCAAAGTCCATGGCAAAAGTTGGGCAGATCGGATGACGGTTGATAGAGAGGGACGTACATTGAGTTGGTGGTTATTTTTCACTCTTTATAGAAGTATTCCACCTGCAGCAGACTACAACGTACAACAGTTTAAAGGCTATAAAGTACACCTTTGCCAGACATAAAACGCCAAACATACTATTTACAGATAATGTGCTAACAGCTTGTAAGTGAAGAATTTTCAAACTTCCGTTGAAGAATGGGAGTTCATACATAGAACGTCGAGCCCACAGTACGCACAGTCAAATGGGCAAGTAGAAGCGCTGTAAGGGTCGCCAAAACCCTAACACAAACAGCCTCCAACAGTGTGAGGATTTGCAACGAGCCCTACAGATCCGTGCAACCCTCTAGAGAGAACCTGTGGAACTAATGTACAACAGAAATTTGAGCACAAACCTACCTATAGCGACGGAAGTTGCACAACAAAATTTATGCCAAAGAGATCAAACATAAAGAAAGAGGCTCAGAAGCAAAAACAAAAAGAGTATTATAACAGACAAAAAAAAAATAAGAACACCCCAGAAATCACATTCCAGGTAGGGGATCACGTAAGATCAGACATCGTAATGGACAGCAATAGTTAGCGGAAGTCGTTGTGGTGACCAAACTACAACATAGATATACAACTGGTCAAACTCAAATGGTCTGGCCTTGAGGCGAGATAGACAGCACACAGAAGTGTTAACAAACAAGACCTCCCTGATCATTAAAATACTAGATTCAGAAGATTACACAGAGGGTGAGCAGCCACAGCAGAAGATCAGCCGAGCGTACAGGAACAAAACACAGTCGGAATGATCAGCAACAACGCGGCAGAAAGATAGCCGCGTCAGCAATCTTATTGCACAGTAGAATGTTTATTTTTTATCATCAGCAACAACCGCAGCCGACATGTCAGCATCATCAGCGCAGCGGTCGGGAGCAATCCAGGGGTTCGTTCCCCCACACAGTTGATGCGTAAAGTTGGGTCGCAACTCATGCTCAGCACAAGCTAAGATTTCTATAGTTGCGACCTACGTCTGTTCCCCAAACACCTACTCAGATGGTTCTCAAACTGGTGATACGCATCAAGAGTTACAAACATTCTAAGACTATTCTACTCCCAACCTATCGATTGTGGGTGTAATGTATGCGAGTATGCGTGAAAGTGTTTCGCTATTGTTTTTTTCGCGTAATGAAATGTATGAAAAGGTAACAGTGGTACTAATCAGGACAGGCATTATATACTCGGACGACCGGGCCTATACTTAAAGAGTTCTCATGTTTGGTGTTCGTACGAGCAAGCACATAATAGCAGTTCTTTCAAAATCTATGGTTTTCCGACCACTCTGTTAATTTTTCAGCCTTTTTCATATTCTTATAATTATTTTAGACCACTCTTTATTGGGTAATTGCTCGAAGCATATAAAGAAGTAGTAGAAGTTGATGACGGTAAAATATGTAAAAGTGAAGAAAATCGTTTTCTTTGTCATAGAGGTGACAACAGATTATACTACTTCATTTTTTTAAAATGCACTTAAAATAATCACATATCCAGGGTAAAAAACAGAGGCAGGGCAAGGTATTTGTTCTGCATCGGTTTGGGGAAATGTCAAATTGGCCTCTTATTTTGTTTTCTCTCTTTTTTTTCAAATAGTTCATTTTTTCACAATCTACCACCAAAAAGCTTGTATTCAATAAGTAGCCAAATTTTTGCTGTATATTGGAAGGGTTCATTTTGACATACTCTGTATTATATGGAACAGTTCGTACAGTTTATTAGTTTTAATGTTTCCATTTGGTTAGAAGTAGATGATTCTGAAGAAGAAGAAGAAGAAAAGAAGATCACGGAAGAAGAAAGGATAATATAAGAAGAAGAACATAGTTAAAAAAAAAACAGGCTTTTGACAATAATTTACGATGCGTACGAAAAGTGATTGTGCACACATTTAGGACAGTAAAAGCTTTCTATTTTTTCGGATAACAGAAAAAAAAAGATAAAATCCAATGTGAAAACTTGGGGACCCATTCTCAAAATTCCAAACATGTTACTGCAGATAAAAAATTTAATTAAAAAATCTTTAACTCTTTAAACCATAACTGTAACTTTGTTGTAGGATCACAAGTCATTGGGTAAATGGCTCTTTGTGGTGTTGTGTCAGGATTTGTTCAGATAGGGTGCTGACCGGGGCCGCGTGTATACATGATACGGGGGGGACGCTCCTAACATGGCCCGCTATTTGAGGCGGGGGCGGATGGGAACAAGTCAGGGGTTTACACCCGACTTTCATTCGACATGACTGCGATGACATGTACAGTTGTGGAATCTCTGTAACAGGGACCGACGGCTTAACGTCCCCTCGAAGGACGGGATGCTTCATGAGCCATTGCCCAATCCCAAGTGAACCATGGAGGAGAGCGGATTCTGTATTTAATAAATAGCTGGTATACAGATCAAATCCAGAATGATAGTACCCGAAATAAATCCCAGCATGTGCCACGACCCCACCGGGATTCGAACCCGGGAATTTTGATGGTAAAATTTGACGCCCCAGAGCCAAAGACCCTAACGCTCGGCCACGATCTCCCACCGAGATCGATCGATGGCAGCCATGAGAGCAGGACGTGTGTAATTTGTTCTCTAGCGCCAACCAAAGTTAATCACGCCATACATGAGCGGGCAACCACGAGGTGGAACAAAAATAACGGGTTATATGTTAAGAAAATTCATCCAAGCTTCAGACGGAAGCAAAAAAAAGACGTCCGAAGTGGAAAATAAGGCAAAAGAAATTCGGAACTAGATAGTGGTGACGGCACTTCTACTCCAAAAGATCAGAATTATGACACACACGCACGGACAGTGAGACTTCAAACTGGCGACAGCGACACCCGAAGTAAGTTGAATGCTGAACTTAAGGGAGATTATGCTCGAATTGAAGGAAAACTGAGCAAAAACTTCTGGACGATATGACAAGTAGAAATAGTTGATTGGAGAAACCGTATTGAAAAATGTGAGCAGAAAGTCGACGAATTTGAAACAGCACTTGTCAAACCCTACAAGATGTGGAACTCTGACTCGTCGAAAATAAGACCATTGGAGCAAACGGGGGACAATAATTAAAAGTATCGAGGAAGACTAGCTGCTTTAAAGAAATCCACGAGGAAATCAAATTTACTATTTTATGGGGTAGAGAAGGCAAACCAGAGGATAAGGGTATAGTTATAGAGAAGTACTACAGACTGAGTTTGGTATGTCCAGGCAGAGGCAGACGGATCATTTCCCTAGCTAATGTTCACAGATTGCCACGCCGCAAACCTCCCCTGCTGGTAATGATGGACCAGACCCGATTATAGCCAGATTCGTATACATTGTCGACAGAAGAGTGGATTGGTCCCTCGCAAAAAAGACCTTTTAATAATACTAGAAGCAGTGTCGGTGTATACAGACTTGCCCCCTAAATGAAACAGAACGCGGTAAAGCGTCTGCAAAAGTCGTGATCTTAAGGAATATGGAAAAGCAACAAGAAATTAAAACTGTAGGTAATAAGGTTAGTCATGAGTCCCGAGATAGAGGTCACACCGATGCCCCCTGGCAAAAGATACATCCCGTGATTGGACTAATAATCATGGGAAGCTTGGAAATGAAAATAAAGTATGGTTTCATTTGACTCTATATGCTAGGGCCGCAGGAACTTAAGATCTCACACCTTAAAATGTTTTTATTATATTGCATGCAGAACCCGTATCGGGTACCGTCCAGCTCAGGGAAGAAGTTTTTGAGGCATGAATTCAGTATTCTGACGCCGCATCCTTCGGCATTGGTGTGTTCCATTGGGGCTGCCGGGTTCCTGGGGTGGCGGCACAGTGCCAAATTCTTTCCGGAATTTGGGTTGTGACTGCCGGCACGCTGAATTCGGCCACCCTGGTGGAATGGATGTGTGTGGGGGAAGGGAGGTGGCGGAGTGTTGAATTCATCCCCAGCTGGACGCTAGCTATTTATGCTGCCAAATTTTTGCTGCCTTACTGTATTCTGTGATCTGGAATTAATGGTAGCCTGGATCTGGAAAATGAAAAAAATCCAGCAGTTTCATATTGTCTCACTGATGTTGCAGCGAGTTTTTTACATCAACTGAATTTGTTAAAATATCGGCCAGCTTGGGGAAAAGAATTTTGGGTTGTGCCACCACCCTCTGAATTCGGCATGCTTGATGGAATAGATTACATGTTGGGGGAGGCGGTGACAGAATGCAGAATTCACCCCCAGCTCAGTGCTAAACCATTTGGGACAGCTAATTTTTTTTTATGGCCTATGTACCGACTGGTTCTATTGCCGTAAATATATTATTCTGTTTATATCTACGGGTGAATTGGTGTTCTGCACCACTTAAAATTGCGAACCTTTGCATGAGGTTTGTTACGTTGAACGGTGGCCCGAGTCGTGGACCTATGGCAGAATACTAAATTTTTCCATTGTACATGTATATCAGTGGCTGAAACCAGTTCAATATACTGTTATGAATGACATTGTGATCATGGAATTTCTAACTGTACATGTGTAGCCAGAACTAGAAATAGTTCAGCACACTTCATGTGAGAGCATTAAGATGTGCATGTTAGGCGGGTATCCATTAAATTTGTATTGTGCTACCACCTGCCAGTGAATTTAGCGGCCTGGGTGGACTGGTCTGAACTGTATGTCAGAGGTGGTGCAGGATACGGAATTATGATTATCCCCTAATTCTGATGAACATCAAATCTTGTTGGAAATTGAAAAATCCCGGTTTTTTTGTGGATGTGTGTTAAATGTACATCCAAAGTCCTATTCACTACTGTGTGCTGTTGAGGTTGACCATTAAAACAGAATGTTAATGGTCAACCATATCACTTGGGAAAGAAATACATTTGGGAGCTAAAGCCTCAGGGTGACGGTGAGAGAAAAAAAAATTTTTGGCCTTTTGTCTAATGTCAAGCTAGGTCACAGCTACTTCAAGGTGTATTGGGGTATAAAAAGTATTCAGGTCACGCACTTTTAAACTCGGTGTGCTCATACCTTCAATGTAGTTCATTACTGCCTTGTTTTACTTGCTTTACAAATGTACAAGGGTCACAAGATTGCGTACGGGGGGGGTTTTTTTTTTGGCTATTGTTAATGGGTCCAATTTTTTTTCTCTCTCACTGTTTAAAATCTTTACAAGTTTTTATTTGTAATTGTATCATTAGCTGTTATTCTAAAATTTAATTTTATGCTCTTTAAAACCATGGCTCTCTTCTGGCCAATCCCTGGTTATTGCGCAAGAGCTCTGCCCAATCTAAACTACAATATGTTAAAGGGGCTTTTTGTGATCTTATCTTGTTTCTCCCAATGTGCCTTAAAAAGTGGGGATTTTCGATTTGTGCGGTGAGGTTTTTGGAAGTGGCTTTTTTCAGGTTTTGCTGGCGTCACATAGACAATAAGTAGGGTCCTTTGATCACAAGTTGCTCCTTTAATTAGGCTAAAATGCTAGGCATATAGCTCTGCACACATCATTCATTATGCAGCCTATTTTGCTGTTTATGTACACATCTTAATAACTTGTGTTGTTTTTTTTACAATTTGCAACAGAAAAATAAACGCAAGTAAATTGTATGTTCGTGTAGGCAATGTAGTGTTTTTTTTTTTATTGAGATGGGTTTCACATTTGAGATTGAGTTAGTATAGCATACCATTTTAATTTACGTCTAATTCTACTTAGTGCTGCACAAATATTTTTATGTATGAGGTGTCGTCTGCGACGCAAACGGAACATATATGGTACAGTAGA